>OMLB01018873.1:0-13459 GCA_900302555.1 Myripristis jacobus | reverse complement strand
AGCACACAAGTAGACACACACACACACACACACACACACACACACACACACACACAAGGAAAACACACGCATGAACAAAATAAATGCTGACTTAGTTATAATATTTACAGAGTGAAATATAAAATGTATAGTATGTATTTTGAATGGAGAAAAGTACGGTTCAGTACACACAGGAGTTCACTCTGAAAAAAAACCCCCAAAAAAACACTGTGAGGGCAATGTAAGGCTTAAAGCTAGACTGACCCCCAGTGGCGATACTGACAATAGCAATATGTGAATATGTGAGGGTGGTGTCATGCCAAAGCATCTCTATGCCGCTCCTGCCATCACACTATTGAAAAACTGTCAGAGACACAACAATGTGGCTCCTGTAGAAACTGAAATCCTGTGCCATTTTCTTGCCAAAAATACAACTATTAGTCTGCCATGACATGCAGTCAAGGACTGTTAGGGCGGAGAGAAGTGGTTTCCATTTTAAACCTGACTGTATGGCACTGATTTTTGACAGTGGCCTTGATGCTGAGCTGAGAGGAGAAATGATAAGGGAACATTTCACACAGCAAGATGTAACACTGCTGATAAAATGAATACGAAATGGTGATGATAACATCCTTTAATCTCTAGGCTTCTGGGTCTTTTCTGAACATCTCCTGTTTGTCATTTACCAAAGACTTTTCATTGTCTTCAACTGCCTGGCTGTTTCCACCTCCTCTTTGCTTACCCATTCAACTTCCATTAGCCTCTTTTTACCCGTCTGCCTGTCTTTCTGTCTGTTTATCTCCCTGCATGCACTGCACCGTCTGCCTGCCCATCATGTTGCCTGTATCTCTGGTTCTTTGTGAGCAGCCAAGCAGAACTCAAAGTCCCTGTGCTAACGCTCAGCCTTGTTACGCACAAACTGGATAGAAAACCACATATATCAGGTGGTCTGGCATAGTGGACACGGACAGAATCACAGATTCACAATCACTGTAACGCTTGCCAACATCTGTTAGCAAGGCGGAGGGAAGGCTCTAAGGTTAATGCTGACTTTGGAGTGTTTACTTCTTTGGTTTACTTGATTTTTGCAGATAGGAATAATGCAATTTGAACTTGAGAACCCACAAAGTAAGTGCACCAAGCTGAAAATGCTGGTCTCAGTTCTTTTCCCATGCAAACAACAGCTTCTTAGGAGTGTGGCTATATTCAAACCAAACTATAGGAATCTTCCTTGGCAGGAAGTCAAGCCACAAACTGCACTGATGTCACCTTTCACTAAGAAAGGAAAACTTCTGCAAAGGGCCCACACAAGTCCATCAAATTTCAAGCTAAAGTTACACAGACTGGAATCAAATTTGTTTTGTATCCTACCACTGTAAATAGCTTTAATGGTTTTGGAAAACAGGTTACCAACACTGCTCAGTTAATGAGCTACTTGAGTCAGCAAGCTCTGTCTCACTTGTAATTCAGAAGTATGAGTCTGAAAGACCCAAATACAAACAATCCACTGAGATAAATTTTCCCATTCTGATTTGAACTAAACACAATGATTTGTAGGTGTGATCACACCCTTAATCGACTCCAAAGCAATTTTTCCCTAGTTGGCTTGATAGAACAAAGTGAGCCAACAGAATGATAATGTAATGTTGTACTATGGTCTGTTTAAAACCAAGGGAGTCTTCCTCTGAGAAAAGAAATTGTGCGAAATGACAGAGAGAGAGCTCAGATAAAGTTTTCACTGTGAAATGGATGGCTAAAAGATTCTGTCTCAAGATGGTTGGCTTCCCTAATAACAAACTGACACTGATTGATCCATAATCACCAGTGGGAAAGGATGGCCCTGGGGAGACACAGATACAGCGTAATAAAAGGCAGAACACAGCAGCAGATCGTTGCACAGATTGGAGACTTGTTAGACTGGTTTCATGGCTTCTGCTTGATACACAGGAAGATGCAAAACATCCATTTAATGGGTGCTATGTAAAACCTATGAAATAAACTTTGAAACATACTCACGGTATGAATATGTGGAAAAGGTTGGAAAACCAGGGGAAGGAGACCATCCAAATCATATATGGTCAATATCATGTGTTAACATGATGATGAATGAATGATGAATCATTTTTGAAAGGAATTTCCTTCGACATCATTTTGGATCACACATTCCAGGTGACTGAAGGGCTCCCTGGACCAGCCACACCGTGTTAAAATGCTGAATGTAAAGTGCTAGTCAAAGTGACCAATTGTGAGATCTGTTTAATATTTCTGTAGGCCAATTTGCACTTGTAACTCAGTGTTTGTATTCTACTGGAGCCTATATTTTTCATGACATCCCTAGTAGTGACTTACATGGTGTAACTTAATCTAGCTAGTGAGGGTCACTTGGTGTGTGAGTTATGTTTATTAACAGTTGATGTAATGATACCAGAATTTTGGTTGCTGACCTGAGTTTAGAGACATGTTTGATATTACGCTGTGTAGCACTTTGAAATAAACCCCATTGCCATTTGAATCAATGAATCAGAAAAGCCAGACAGAGAGAGTTTGGACCTTTTATGGTTACGTTTTGCTGATGAGTGAAGAGTTTGCTGTTTGAGCCAGGCTAAGCGAAATCCTGAATGCTGTGTGCATGACCGTAAACTTCAGTTACACATGGGAGATTGAGTTTTACCATTTGGTTCATTGGGTTCTATCTGTATCAGAAATAGGTGTGAGAATGGGAGAGACAGGGGGATATATCCCCATTATTGAGTATGGATTATGGAGGAAATAGCTGGGAAAAGGTCAGATTCCCTGCCCACAATTTTGTTGAAGACATAAGAAAAAAAAAGTTTGTTTACTCGCCCACCATCCATGACTGTTTATTATAGATTGTAGGGAGGAAAACATTAATTTAGCTTCTCCCTGTAACCCTTATTAAATTTAGATAAATAGTCAGCATCAAGCCTGAGTGGAGATTAAAATTCGATCTTTTGCACTGATGTAAAACGAAGAGCTCAATAAACCCAACAAGCAGTCGCATCAAGGAGAAAGTGAATAGTGCCGTAGGTATTTCTGTGTTCTCTAGCCTTGTCTAGCAATAATATAAATGTGGAGCATTAATTTAACATCTTTGAAGTGAATCCTTTGGACTTTTCATGGCCTATTATGACATATTTTCAGGGTAGGGTATTACATCATTGTTGGTATATTGCATTTGGCTATTTCAGACTGTTTGTGGATCATGAAGTGAAAAAGAAAATATGCACAGTATGTGCATGAATACACATAATCACACACAGTTACACACACATCAACCCCTCAGACGCTGACACATCCTCAGCAGCCAGCCATGAGCCATCAGTAACTCACGTGGTGAAGGCGGGGTTGTACTTGGCTCCCAGGTAGTAGGAGTACAGGTTGAACATGCCTATCATGAACGCCACAAACACCATGATGAAGATGACCATGAACTTGAAGATGTCCTTGACCGTGCGCCCCAGCGAGATCTGCAGGGGGCCGAAGCTTTCATTTGCCGGCAGGATGTAGGCGATGCGTGAAAAGCTCAGCACCACAGCGATGGCATAGAGGCCTTCTGAGATAATCTGGGGGTCTGATGGGCGCCACTTGTTCCTTGCTGGAGGTGGGGGATAGAGGAGGAAGATGGAGACAATCAGAGAATGACACTCTCCATGGAACAATGAGATCAGGAAAGAAAGAAAGAAAGAAAGAAAGAAAGAAAGAAAGAAAGAAAGAAAGAAAGAAAGAAAGAAAACAACGCAAAAACTCTCAATGGACAGATTTCACAAGGGGAAAGTAAGAAAATATGTTTTCCTTTTTTAAGTTAGCGTGAAATCGTCCTTTACAAGAAGCTCTCCCGCTCCCATTCCTGAAAATCCACAATGGTAGAATCCATGAAGCAAGTGAGCATAACAATCAAGGCAAGTGGTGGCACTAAACTGAAAAAATCATGATCTGCATCACAAAGAGAACATTATCATAAACATTACAAAGCATGCTACAGTTGGTTTAACTTAAGCTTAACAAAGTTTGTCCTAGGCTGGCTCCCATACTTTTGTGACATATGCTTTTTGAGAGACAGGGAAACAAGGAGAAAGGAGTGGCTTGTGAAAAATTTACACACAAACTTGTTGTTGCTCTTGATACCCTTTAGAGATCAGCAAAAAATCACATGGTACATGGTTTCTGTTCTCATATCAGAATATTTGAAGAGACAGCATTAATATGGCGAATCAATGCATTGCATAGCAATTAATTGCATAGCAAGCAATTTTGTCATGCAAATTTTCAAAAAGCTATGTAGCCTCACCTAATGAACTGCAGAGCAGCTGCCACTGATACAAAGTGTAGAAAACACATGAAGAGATGTGTATTTGTGTGAGCTAAATGTTGATCTATCTGATGCTCAACTAGTTGCATTACATAAAGATTATTTACAGGTATGCATCAGCAGTTAAATATGATGCACAAAGTATGGAGATGATAGCCAACAGGGCAGTGATGCATCTTAATGTGCCTAATGCACTTACTGTGTCATGACAGATTCAGACCACCAGATGACACTAATGATGAAGGTTCCTCTGAAAGGCCATGAGGAAGGGCACCGTGCCATATAGTAGGCACGGTCAGTATAGAGTACCTGTATACCTTTAAGTGTTCATAGGTCAGAATGAAGGGACATCAGAGAAACGTGTTTATGTTCTGCAATGACCTGTTTCTCAATTTTGTTATATTTTAGGAGAAGTGGGGATGGTTTTGTAATATGGAAATGAAAGAAATGGCTTTATGCACAAAGAAGATGGGGTATTTTCACATTCTTTAAATGGATTTGCATACTTAGAGATCTAGATTAATTTCTGTGTATGTATGTGCTGCATATGGTGACATATGGTGTCTGCATTGATGCCTGTGTGTGTGTGTGTGTGTGTGTGTGTGTGTGTGGGCATGTTTTCTGTTACAGACTACATGACAAAATCAAAAAGGAAGGTGCTCATCTTAAAGTAATAATGCAACAATAGAATTTTGAACAGTAAATTATCCTCCAGTTTCCCTATTCATTTTTTTTATTCAGTTCTAATTATAATGCTTTTTTCCATAAGTTGCTCTCTGTTTTTCTCTGCTCTATGGTTGAATTATTTACCCCAATACTGATTAAACCTGTAGCCTGTTCACAAAAGCTTTGTGCTTTTCTAATTAACCCAGATAGGACAGTCATGCAGAGTTCTGTTTTCAGTTTGGATGTGTCAGCATAAAGCATAAAAGTTCACATTAAAGATAATACTGCCACACAACTCTTGCAAACAATACACAGAGAACAATACCCTGTGTATATTTTGTAAGAGTGGTGTGTGGGATTATTATCTTTAATGTGATTATTCACTGGTCTAAATATCTGGTGTTGGCTATATTTTTCCATGGAAATATCCTCTGTCACACAGGAAGTGATGCATTTTCTGTTTCGAGCAGCAGCAGAGGTTTGTTTAAAATAAACTGAAGAGGAAACTGGCATGAGCATCAATAGTCACCATGGCTGATAACAGATAAGTGAAAGAGCTCCACCTACAGAGACACTAACTTTTTATTTTATTTTAATTCATTACATTTCATTGGAAGTAATTCTACTGACTGGATGACGTTTTGGAAGTGACTGCTCACCGTAAGTAAAGTAGGCCACGTCATCAGGCAGTGAGGCGTTGCTGAGGTCTTCATCTGGTACGTGCATGTCTACATACTGCTGGGCTTTGGACGCCTTGAGGAAGGCCATGAAGCGTGCAGTGAAGGATGCCACGAAAATGGACAGCATCCCAAAGTCCAAAACGTTCCACAGGTGCATGATGTACTCCCTGGGCCCATCACTCCAGATCTCCTTACACTCTGACCAGATCATACCTGCAAAAAGCAGACACACACACACAAACACACACACACGCAAATGGAGAGACAAAATAATGCACTCACACAGAAGCATGAACACACACAGACCACGCAGGCAAACATGTAGACCAACATGTGATGAGGCACATCAACTTACATGGATTTGAGAAGAAAACTCAATTCATGATGGCACTTTGAGACATTTACAGATTGTAAACACAAATAAAGACACAGACACACTCAAAACCTTACTCCCCCTACATGAGCTCTCTATCATTGTCAATCTGGAGCCGAAACAAGGATAAAATTGCTTATTGGAAAGGCGCCTGATCCGTATCATCTCTATAACAATTATTGGGCCTTCAAAGCATGCTACTGGAATTACAATCATCCTACACTGCCTAAGCCACTGCTCAGGAAACACACACAGAAACAAACACATACACAAGCACCTGCTGCCAAAACCTACCACGGATGGGAAATGAATGGTGTCATTACTGGTAAACAAACGGAAACAGAACCATATGTGCACACGTATACACAAACATGTACGCACATAATAGCATTATATGTGTGTGCGTCTAGATGAGAGGGAGAACGTGAGCAGATGGGAAGTAGCTGATGTCTGACAGAGACTGCCATGGGCTATTTGTGTGCACACACTTTTGTCTTTCTTGTTCTGTCACTACTTTCTCACTCGCTGTCTTTATCCCTTCTTGTATGTCACATTCTTTTACTTTCCTGTCTCTATCTCCTTCCAGCATCCTCCACTAAGCCCCCTTCTCACTGTCCCACTATCCCACTATCCCTCACCCGAACTCACTCCTCTCCAGATTCCCCTTTTGGTTATCCCGAGGAATCAGCATGGCTACTGTTTCAACTAGCTTGGCCCTCACAGCATGCTACTTGCAAACTTTTGTTTAATCTGTGGAAGATAAAACACTTAATTGTATTGATCTTTAAATCTTTAACTCCACCTCAAAACGTAGTTGGGTAGTATGTTTCACTGACTATCCACCGGCATTAAATTTATCAGAAAACTTTTTAGGGAAACTTTGGAGAATCCTGTCTACATCGCGATAGCTTCAAATTCATATTGATTAAATGTATGCAGAGAAAACAATCTCGATTCTCTCACTGAGTGTGAGCCTCAAAAGGGGCATCAGGGTTATCAGTAGTAAGCATTTCAAATGTACCAGGAATCAGGCATTTTCCTCTGTGTCCAGCAGTAATGTGTTGTCTAAAACAAAATCTCCCTTAACAGAACTTATCTATACTGATGGCAGCTTGCTGTTAAAACTACAAAACTTTCCTTTTTTTTTTTTTAGCTTAGCCAGCATAATGACCTGTAAAATCAGATGGAATCAAACAAATCGTATAAAAATAGAGAGATGTATTTTTTAAACTCATTTCAAAACACTGGAACAGTGTGCTGCAAGGGCGACTCACCCAGCACCCACTTCATGATCAGCATCTCCGTCCATGAGAACTGGGTGGTCTTGACCCTGAACACTTGCCGCGGGTGATCTGTGATGGTCTCGTTGGGCAGATTCTTGACACCCTCAAAGCGGTCAGAGGCGTTGATGACCAGCAGACCCAGGAAGATGGTGAAGGAGACGGCGTGAGCCACGAACTTCATGAAAGGACTTCGAAGGATCTGACCGAGCTGGGAGTGGAGGGTGAGGATGAAGGATGGGATATACAGGATATTTCATTACATCTGTGAGAATTCATAAGTGTTCAGTTTAGAGTTTGGTAATGTACCTTCTACTAAGACAACACTCGGGAGTCTTTCCCATTGTATGGTTTCGTTCTCCTAAACTTCACTATCCAATAAGAAAAACAATACAGACTTTGATAAACCTTGCAAACATAGACAAACTTAAGACAAACTTTAGACACTAGTATTTTGTGCTTAGTCGCCTTACTAAATAGCACACATACTGCTAAGAGCAGAATGAAAAGAAGTGTAAAAGGCTTAGTAAATCCAGACCTCAGTGTCATAACTCTTTTTCCTTTTTTGGGGGGGGATTTCCTGAGCTTTGGCTCACCGGGGAACAAAATTTGAAAAGCACTATGTTAAATCCACCACACAATCATCTTAGCAGGAAGAGATCAGCTGTTGTAATTCATGAATACACCGTGCCATTGATTACTTTTATTGAAGCATAGTGCCAGTGTAACCAAATGACTGCCAGACAATCAGAAGTTTATGGAAATGCACCGTATGGAAAGAACACAGTTCAAACTGTTGATGCACAAGATGATGCAGGTACATGAGGCTTTACAAATGCCTACACACTGAGAGACAAACTTACGAATGCGCAAGTACATGCTGATACACAAAGGAAGGTACACAGGCACTCACAAACACACATAAATACACGCTTTGAAACCCATACAGACATTTGAGATCCCAACATTTGCCAGTTTCTAAACCTGCTGGGATCAATATTAACAATCCACAGGGTGTTTCCAATCCCCACATGCATGATAACACACCAATCCAATAATGTTCTCGTGCCACACGCAACACTAGAACGGGGGGAAAAGGGGGTGTCAGGTAAATCTTAACCCTGCAAAATCTCTAAACCTCCTCCTGCCAATTGGTTGAATTCTGGGCCCCTTGTTTATCTCAGCAGCCGGGCTGGTGAAGCTGATCAATTTCACTACCACTGTGTGAGGACTGCACATGTATGGCCCCTGTGGGTTTTCTCTTTTATCAGCATGATGGTGACAAGAACTGATCTTCTCTCTTCCGATCCTGTCCCCACGGAAATGGCAGAGTAAATAAAAGAGGTTGAGTGTGAAATGAAAATCTTACAGGACCAGAATGGGGCCGTGGCTTTTATTATTCTCTTGCATCTATTCTAGAACTGAACCTGACACGCACACAAAGGTATGGGCCAGGCAAGCATCCACGAATAGAAAATGAAGCATCTAGGCATGCACAGGTGTGGCTCTGAGGACTCATTCTTGCAGGGATACATGCAGACTGAAGAGTATACGCTCGCAATACACATGCACAAAATCCTGTGGTGCTTACTAGTGTTTCTCTGTCCCTCTGTATGTGTTGTAAATTACCCTCAGGCAACATTTATAAACTATCCTCACCTAATCACATACATCTGCACAATTTCCACATTTGTTTATGCATGGGTCTACAGTTTTGTATGTATTGCCCCCTCCGGATCCAGCTTGCATTCCTGCCTCCTCTCTCTCTCACAAGAGTGTCATTTATCAACACAGTTTATCTAAACAGTCAGCCAATGAACTCACAATATCCATTGTTTAGCCATATAGATTATAAATAATCCCAGGCCTGCCATCACATCAGTGTTAACCAAATCGATTCCACTGCTCTTAGCCTGCCCAATAAGGAAAATACACTGTGGACACTACAGTCTATGTTTTCTCAGAAGCAGGGGAAGATTCACTGGGGTCCCATCTGTCAGGGAGATAGGATTGTGCATGGTATATGGGTTGTGAGCCCTCTCTATGTGTATCAGCTGGACACTGTGGCTTATTGTGTGTGTGTGCATGTGTGCTTTTCTTCCTCTTCTGGCGACCTGTGTTTGAACCTCCCAAGAGACAGGAAAGAAAACCTGAAGTGAAATTGAAAGATACAGGAGAGCTGCATAATCTATCAATATGCCTATCACTCTCTCAAATACACATATATGGCTTTTCCCTTAGCCACATAGAGAGCCAAACGCAACCTGAATGCGCATCCATTTTAAATGAATAATGAGGAACTGTCCAAAGTCAGCTCTTTCATTCTCTCAAGTCAAGTAAAATTTAATTACAAAGCACTTTTAACAAACAGGATTATTACAGGACCATACCAGATATTATGAGAGTTTGGTAAATTCGGTACAATTTATCCACATTTTGGAGTGCAACAAACCATTTTGCAAATCATAAAGATCTACTAAAGATTTCACAATATATAATCACAATCTCTAAATGATCAAATTTGGATTTCTGTTTGAAACACCCACCATGTAATGTTCTGCTTCTATGGCTATCACAGACATCGCTATTCATGAACCACAGACCTACAGAACTGATAATTGGCTGTGGAAAGCAAACATTTCCTCAGGGACTATTTGCTACTGGAGAGACTATCTCACTCCACGCAATTTCAAGTTATCAAAACACAACAATGCTGCTGCTTTTAGGAAAACTAATGTGGATCATTATATTATGGTGATGGAATACTGGTGTTGCTGGAGTTTAATGTATGAAAGGAAATTCAAAGTGGTATACAAACAAACTATGTTAATTGCAGCATAGTTGAATATGTTTATTGAATGATTTCTGTGCGATTTATGGTTATTTATGCCTTGCCAGCAAGAATTTTGTTTATTTGATCAAGGGATTAGAGACACCTGGATAAATGACACCTGGTGAGATGGGGGACCGGAACAGTTTTTCAGCTGCAAATTATAACCTACAAAACTATACCGCTGAATTATTGATAATGTGGTTTGTTATTTCGAAAGTCATATATTAATAATATATTATATTGAATAATATAAGATCTTTTGTTAATGAATTATCTTTGCTGACTTTGCTGACAGATCCACAGTTGCTTATTGTTTGGACTTTGCGTCGTAAACCTCGCTCAAACAGTGGCTTATTGTATGTGTGATGTTTGAAGCCAATGGCTGGATAAAAGGCAGGAGAAATTTCAGAGTTTTAAAATACAACTGCTTACTTTGGAAAAAGATCTGCAGAAATGTCTAGTGTCATACATGCATGCAAAATCTCTGGTATGGAGCAAGCACAGCAAGGACACAAATATATTACATAAGGCTAACAAAAAGTGATAATAATTACATAAGAAAATCCAAGAAATGGGATCAGAGCTTGTGAATGAATGGGTATGAGAGCAACAGGCACAATCAATGTCACCCTACAGGGGAGTAAACAAAGAAAGAAGTGGCTTATGTAAGGTGGAACTATAGGTGCTTCATGTTGCATCAGTTGTGATACCTTAGTTTAATTACCATAAATCAGTGAGAGTACTGGCTGCCTCTCTATTATGGTATTTGCTCATGTTTCTCAAATTCAAAACTGCGTTTTCCATAAATCAAGTTCCTTATAAAGAGAATGGGTGGTTACCATAAAAATACAAAGTCAAAATCAATGTGGGGATAATTCAGTAATGTTAAAATGCAACATATAGCACCCTTAACAAAGACTGTGGGCTATGCTGAGTAAATGGGTTGGGGCTTATTCCTTAACAATGGCTGCAAGCATTTTCCAGATGGAGGGAAATGGAGAGAAAGCTCTTCTGAGGCTATTTTCTCTCTTTCACTCTTTCTTTTCCTAATGTATGTTTCATCAGGGGACTCTCAAAGGATTCTTGTGCAACTGTACCAGTGCATGTGTCATCACTTTCTTTTTTCTATTTTTCATTGCTTGCTGTCAACACATATCTCATTTTTTTCCACTGTAAGCAGATTTCGCAGCCAATTATGTTCATGTTTCACTGTCTCCTGTTGATGAATTACTCCTTGTTTACAAAAGAAATATCAATATCTCTCTCATCTCGCCGCGCTGATATGAAATGTAATATGGTTTAGGGTTTTAATATTGTGTGTTGTAGTGGCACGAATGGAGAATATTACAAGCGTTAATACGTGACTAATTCTTCTCTCATATTGTACACAACAAAACGCTATGATTAGCACCAGGCACCGTGCACATAATGAGCCACAACACATCAAAAGCTTTCTCACTGTAACCTGCCTCTGTCTTATTGTCTGGCAAACACACACACACTTTTTGTCTCATTCACTCTTCCTGCTTTCGATACTCATTTCACTACCAAATCCATGTTAGACTCTCTTCTGGTGCCATCATGTTGATATTAAATATTTGTTCCAATTTCATCTTGATTATCTTTTTCAAGTCACACATCACTGTCATGTACTTTCCTGTTTTATTGTTTATCTCTGCTGATCCATACCTCTGTCAGAAAATTGCAAACTGTCGCTGAGGCTCTTTGTGAAATCATATGTAATCTCACACACACACACACACACACACACACACACACACACACCCAGGAACACACGTGTTAGGGTGACATGGAGAGATTAGAGGCTCTTAGTATATTATGACTGAATCCAAATCCCCCTGGTGGGGACACCCTCCCAGCACTACCGTTCCCTATCCACTTACACACACTTGACACCACCTTCCTCTCTGTCTCTACTCTCTCTGTGTCTCATTCTCACTGTCTCTCTCTCTCTCACGCACACACACACACACATACACTCTCTCTCCCTCTCTCTCTTCAAAATCACAAGCTCATTACTAACCTGATCTCAGAGGTTTTCCAAACTGTGCCTCAATCTGCCCTAACACCCACACCCACACACGTGGATATGCAAATCCACTCATCAACCTGGATAATCCATAATGAAGTCCTCATCATCAAGTGGCACCTGTGTGTGTGTGTGCATGTGTGTGTATGTGTGTAAAATCTCTCTTGTAGTGCGTCAATTTATAGATTATAATTTGCTTGATGGATTCTTCAAAATACACGGTAAAATACAAATATAATCATGCATAACTCCCTGTGCATGGGCATTTGTCTACTTTTCATGAGGTTTCATAATCAAATATTGACAACCAAATCTTCTTTAGCGTCACTGTTTCCGCTTACATCTTGAGTTAGCTGATGAATTAGAGCTACATCAAAACGGAGCCGAAATAAAGAAGCACGGTATGTGGCATCCACACTGATTGAAATTCTGTATTCACCCTATTTGCTCAAACGACATTGTGGTGCTGGGTGAGGTGATTAATGAAACCTTAAGGGTGAAATACAAGCTGTTCAAGTGATTCCTCTGTCCATAGGAAGAGTCAAAGACATTACATCTTTTGGCTGTCTTGTTCCATCAGTGTTCTTTTTTTTCTTTAAAGTGGCTCATTCGGCTGATGAAAAGGAGGGCGCTGTGTTCAGTTTACTCATGTCACCTCAGAATTTCTAGGAAACTTAAGTTCAGACATTTGTCTATCACTGCTAACTGGGACTGTCCAACAGGTGAGGGTGTGAATACATTTTTATGTGCAAATTTATTGGTGTGTGGTGTGTGAGTAATTGTGTTAGCATATTAAATATACAGTGGATATAAAAAGTCTACACACCCCTGTTAAAATGCCAGGTTTTTGTCATGTAAAAAAATGAGACCAAGATAAATCATTGCAGAAATTTTTCCACTTTTAATGTGACCTATAACCTGTACAACTCAATCGAAAAACCAACAAAAATCTTTTACAGGCAGGAAATAAAAATAAAAAACTAAAATAATGTGGTTGCATAAATATGCACACCCTTAACTAATACTTTGTTGAAGCACCTTTTGATTTTATTACAGCACTCAATCTTTTTGGGTAGGAGTCTATCAGCATGGCACATCTTGATTTGGCAATATTTGCCCACTCTTCTTTGCAAATATGCTCCAAATCTGTCAGATTACGAGGGCACCTCCTGTGTACAGCCCTCTTTAGATCACCCCACAGATTCTCAATTGGATTCAGGTCTGGGCTCTGGCTGTGCCATTCCAAAACTTTAATCTTCTTCTGGTGA
>OMLB01018872.1:8190-22352 GCA_900302555.1 Myripristis jacobus | reverse complement strand
GCCCACGCATTTTCCTGCACGCTCTGTTCAGGTAGATCTGCTTCAACCAATCAGCATGAAGCCCTTAAATGGATCAAGTGTGCAAGAACAGAGCTGAAACAAAAACCTGCAGGACAGGGGGCCCTTGAGGACTGGGTTGGTGACCCCTGCAATAGAGGTTTTATTTTATTGACTGGACTACCACAGTGATTTATGGTCCGGCCTCAGTTCTATTTGTCTTGGCTTATTCTGAACCCATTTTTCACCCATTCATACTGTAAACAAATTATTACAGCTTCTGTAATCCATTAGAAAATTTAAAATATGCTGTATTTGCCCTCTTGCCTTTCTTTGTCACAAAGAGAAATTTTCAAAATATTAATTTCTAAACAAAAAATCCTACTTGGTGTATTTTTTTGGAAATATCTGGCTTTTTAAGCATCAAGCACACCACTACAACAGACATATGACCCTCTTCTCCTCTTCTTACCTCTTCTCCTATCTCGGCCCTACGCCAAAGACAGTCTGTTCCTTACTCTTTGTCTTGGTTATGTTTGGCTCTTTGGCCCCAGACAGACTTAGAGATGATTATCAGCTAAGGCAATTCAAAATTTACCCAACAGATGATAAAAGGATTGGCATTTATCTGATCTTGGGTCCTTTCTAAAAAGTTTAGTTTATATTTTAAATGACTTTTAAAAATTTCAATAGTAATGTATATCCTGCTTGACCAAAAAAAAAAACATACTTCAATTATTTTGGGAAGGGGCAAGGCTTTAAAGCTAAACCAGGCAAAATGTTGCATGTAAAAATACACCCATCTTGGCAGCCCAAGTCACACAGTGGATACAAAAGCAAAGACAGTCTGATTTCCCCTAATCGAGGCCTCTCTTTTCTCTATTTTATCAAATGAATTGAATGAATGTCATTCCGCAAACAGGAAGGGGTGAATTGCAAAATCTCCTTGAGCATCATCAAGTGCCAAGAGAGAGCTGCACTCATCTTCATTAAAAACTATGCCTTCTCAATTTTGCACCTGTCAAATCAGAAACACAGTAGCTAATTGCGTAATATCTTGCTTTACACATTTCATTTCACAGGACGTTACGTAAGAGACATCTGTATCTATGGGGTGGACGACCTGCCATGGATCATCAACAGGAATAGCATGTTTGCCAATAAGTTTGAGAGCAGCACCTTCCCTGAGGCACTGGACTGTCTCGAGCATTGGCACAGAGACAAGGTGCTAAGACAGGCCACGGTGCCCATACATCCATCATGGCTGCTGCCCACAGAGCACAACTCAAACAGCAGCAGCCCCTTCAACAGCAGTGCTGGAGCCTGAAATCGCTGCCACTCCCTAACCCACAACTAGGCTACATGCAGGTCCAGATTATTTGCACTTTCTAAATGGCTGGAGAATGTAGCAAATGCAAGTGGCAAAGAGCAAATTGGTTATGATACGATGTTGTACTACACATCACCTCCAGACTGTACAAGGGCGCCACTGCTCATAGATTTGATTTGTCTATTTGTGAAACTGTAAGATGCCTGTTTTTTGGTTGTTGTTTTTTCGCTATTCAGAGAGCATTCACTGGATACAAGCATGCACTTCACTTTGGAAGGATGCAATCATTTCTCAGACTTGAATTATGCTTGACTCCAATTTCAAGAGGTCAAATTTGAGGTTTTGGGAATTACATGATTAGGTAAGGAGAGCCACAACACTTTGCTAACTCAGTGAGGTTATTTATAGATTTCTAACATTTTCACTGCTGTTAGAATGACAACAAAAATTAGTTTGCTTAGATGACAAAAGATAAATGCCAGGTTCTGCCAAGAATTTGTAGCTATATCTTAGTTCAGTTCCACAGCTTGCTAGCAGAGCGAGAAGACAAGAATGTAAAATATTGCCTGGTGCAAATGCTATTCAGTTGAAGGAATAAAAATTGTTGGGCTCAACAAAACACTGCTAAATCAAGAGATAAACCAAGACCTCCCACCTGAAACTCACTCACTGTGGTAAAATTGAAGGCAGTAAAAGGGTGACGGGAGCACCATGGGCAAAAAATGACCTAGTGCACAGCAATACAGGTTGTATTTGCTGTATTTGTAATTTGATTATAAATTCATATGTTATCAGCAACAGAAAACAGCCTGCTACCAAACTATGGGAATATCACGCAATATGTATACCACACTAGCAATCTATTGCTCACATTCTTGAAATCATTGAGAGCTGAAGCATATTAAGGACAGGAAATGGGTAGCTGACACAAATGTAAGTGCACAAGAATACAGATATACTGTCCCTGCAAATCCACACCACCACAAATGTAGACTTCCTGACATCCTGCGTCACACTGGCCCCATTAGAGACTTCTTGTCTCCTTTTCCAGCAGAGTCATGAACACTACAGCACACAGGGGACTGTGCAGTAGAGAACTCACTGTATGTCACCTCTTATTCATTGTGCAGAGAGAGTTGAGGCTAATTCAGTCATGCACCAAAAAAGGGAAAAAAAATGAAATGAAAATAAAAGGAAAAAGTTCAAGATTATGCTACTATAAAACCAATGTAAATGATTATTCTGAATTGGCTGAGGCAAGCAAAAATGGTCTAAGCATAAAAAAAATCACTGCAAAAGAGGTTTTCTGGCATCATGATGCATTTCACATAAAATATTTACCAGTGCAGCTGTAACGGATCTATTTTATGGTGAGTAAATGATGCATTTGTGTGATCTTTACTTGTCTGTCTTTGGTTCGGTATGTTATCCCATTAAAAATCCAAACTATTATCCTATGCCTTTTCTGTGGTTTAATGTCTTGTGAATACTATGAAAATGACTCACATGATTGTGAACAGACTGATGCTGAGAATTCAGGGAAAAGATAACGCTAGTGATCAATCATCATTCATTGCATTAGTCCAGAGAAATAAGGAGACATTTATTTGTTACAGTAGTGTGTGTGTGTGTGTGTGTGTGTGTTATACAACACCAAAGCCTCATAGGCAAGCACTACAACATTAAGCGCAATCAGTCATTAATCCATTAGTATGTTCTTGATGCAAGAACCACATTGTCCCAAGTTAACCAAATCAGATAGAATTCACAAAACCCACACTAACACAAGCCTAAAGCAAGATATATTTATAAAAAATTAAAAAAAAAACATGAACCAAGAATAGTCAGCCCAAATTATCAGTAGCCTAAAAGTCATGTGTTGACAGTGTTGCCTAATAAGCCTATCAGAGCTCAAATCTCTTGGAAGAGAGTCAGTTTCCCACAAGCAGCACAATAGCCTTGCTTATGATTTTAAGTCCTATTTCTAGCAGAGTCAAAGAAGTGACCTGTGCTAAGCTGCTGCCAGTACTGTTTCTGCTACCACAGAAACAGCAACAATGAGTGGTTCTCATCAGCTGCCTGCTATCTCAAAATATCCCATGCCTGGGGAATAATACCAGAGCATCATTTCTTGAAACTATGGGTCCAGACCAAAATGTTTTACAGCCTTGTTTCTGCAGGGTTCCCACATGGCTCCACTTGAAACACTGGATCTTAATGTTGGGGAATAGTGACTAAGTTAAGTTAAAATAAGCACTCCACAAGCAGTTCTGCCGGTGCACATTTTCAAACGAGTGTTGTCTGAATCTGCTTAATGTAGGCAATATCAGTTGATAAAATTTTAAACTAATTAGGCTCAGTTCTTAAATGAGGTCTGTGAGTCCAGCGCATCCATGAATACCAAAACTCAAAATAGCCATCACCGCCACATCTACAAGACAAAATGTAAAGCTACACTAAGGAATATTACATGAATTTTTACAGTAAAATGACCCCTTGCAATGTGAGTCATTACTGTAGGTCTTCTCTCCACCATACAACTTAAAGCCACCTACTGTTTGTTCCTGATTTTAGCTTTGAGTATTTATGTATTGGTCAAAATAAGCTCCACCTCTGCTCTCCTCTTCACCCCCTCACATCTTCAACTTCATGCACAAGAATTAGACAGAAAGACAGACAGAAAAATTTCCTAAAAAAAATAAAACGAGACATGATGTATCAAATGCATCAAGGATGAGATTCAAGGCTACTGATAAAATTCATACATGGATTATAAAATCAAATGTCACCTCTATCACATCCACCCTGAATTAATCATTTTGGCCTATATACAACCTGTTACACATACAGTATCATATGCACAGGTGAAACATGTTTTGTATGATGACTTTTAAAAAATAAATCAATAAATAAAAAAGTTTTTAAAAAAAATCTCTATACTATGATATTTCATACTGCTAAAAGTACACTTATGTGTTATTGTATGTATGTTTTGTTGTTGTTTTTTTCATAATAGCATTTATGCCGAGTACCACTGTGGCGTCTCATTACATGGTATTTGCAGGCCTGTTGGACATATATGAAAAAGCAAATATAAGCAAAACATCTTAGTAAAAACTACAACGACAAGCCAGCCATCAATCATCTGAGTTTTTACACAACCATTTTTAACGCATTCTCTGGATAGCTAGCAAGATGTATTCCTCAAGTGTACACTTTCTATTGATATTTAAAACCCATTCATACTAACCGATGACAGTAGGGGTGATAGCGCTGTTCAAAAAAGCATGGCAATCCTGAAAATGTTTACTACAGCGACCTGCTCCGGAGTAGATTTTGAATCCCATCACCCATCTATAGGTGAACTTCCATGCATTACATTCGACTTTAAGCTAATTCTCTTGTCCAACTAAAGTGACAGGAGCTCTGTGAACCTCAGACAGCCACATTTTGTTATCAACACTGCCTACTAAAGCATTAACAGTGAGATTTAAATCTCCGTATGCGAATGAGCCAAGCTAACATCACAGTCAGCGTCAATGTTAATCATTCACCACAAAGGACAAACATTTTAACTAAATGGTAAACACAGGTGAAACACCAGAACATTAAGTGAAGTAAACCAAGCTCCTGGCCAAACATTAAGGGGCAAGAGATGGAGACAAGGACAGTTTGATGGAAGGCACCTAAATACTAAAAATCTATTAGAAAATTGAAAATGCTTTCATAACTCAACACTCACTGGGTCACTGAGTTGCCTATGGCTTTATTTTGTTATTCCTAAGTCTCTTATTGCAAGGCTGATGGAATAAACTACATTGCTACACTGTAGTTTCCACTCAGTTTACTTTCATAGAAAAGTTAATTAGTTTACATGCTGTTTTAATGCTAAATCAGAATCATGAAAAGGGCTTTATCACAATAAAATGTATAACATCAGTCAGTAACAATAATCATATCAAATAATTATGCCATATTCAAAGGAAACTTTTTTCACTTCACCTCACTTTGTCAGTGAAGAGACATTCATAATGTTATTCATTTACCTTTTTTTAATTATTAATTTATATTGGGGAAAAATATATTGTGGTATTTATTGTATTATAGCGAAGCCGTAATCATTAGCAGGAAATACGATGCAGGTCAACTGTCCAAATATCAGTGCCAGGTGGTGCCTCGTTTGCTGCTTCCCATTGTGAAATATTTCATTCAGATACAAACGCCAGTTAAGCTAACAATGCTTTCGTGGTGATCTATGCCTAGGAGCTATGTTCAGTGATGTGTGAAGCTGGTTCATCAAACACACATTTCCAGTCCCAGAGGCCCATTGCACACCACCTTACTCACCTCGTCATCTGCAGTAGTAGTGTGGGGATAACAATCTTGCACAGACTGGATCATAAATTAAATTCCTGCTTACATTCAACATCACCCCCCCCTGTGTGGTGCACTCAGCAATATCAACTCAAAACCCCTCTGCAAGACTGTTGGACTCAGCAGTAAAATAACTGAAACAGACCAGGAACAGACACCATGCAACCCACCCAACAACAAACGCACAAGGGACAAGAGGTTTACACTACAGGTGACTGGCCTAATATAGCCTTAGATAAGGTCATATAGATTTTTTTTTACTTTATCCTACCAAGGCACTGTATGTTGCATGCTCCCTCACTGGAAAAATAAAGTTCTCTGAATATGAATCTGATATGAATCAGACGCTCATGGGTGATCGATCAGCAGGTTATTAGGGCTAATAACATATACCTGTGTGTAACGACCTGTGTGTTATTCCTATTCCCAAATTACTAAGATGCTAAACTGGTGAGGACAGTGATGTACACTGGGTATCTATGAATGGAAATGTTTGTGGTGATGGTGGTGGTACTGGTCTCTGAATGATGAATGGTGACCGGGCTGAATGATGTGGCGAATAAACAGTGAGGATATTTTGACAGATATTGCCAATGCGATATGATTCACGTAAGTGCGAATTATCATTATAAGCATAATAACTTTCATTTTCACTGGAAAAACTGAAAACTGAAATTATGACAATTTCATTTTCACCACAGTCTGTACCAAACAAAAATTGTTTTCTTACATCTAGAGAACATAATTCATAGGCCAAGGAATCTTTTTAGCTCTACAGTACTTAATCTTTAATGGTATTTTGTTAGAAATTTTACCAGTACCATCAAAAAAGTGCTGCACCTGCAACTTAGATATTGCTTTTGGCCGTATTAAGATTTCGATAATACTTCATTTATTGTCCAGTCCCCACGTACTGTATGGTAAAATCATTCTACTCAAACGAAAGGATAGCTTCCAATTTAAGCCTTTCTTTGCGATTGCTGGATGGTAAGTAGTTATCTTCTGTGAGGTACTGAGAGCACACTTCGTACTTTATTAGTGCAAACTTAGCCCGTTTAATCTTTGTCTCCCACTGAGCTCATAGCCATGCATCACTAGGAAAGCAATGAATGCTTGTGAGACGCGCCAACACTCCAAGAAACCAGACTTTCAACAGCCACCTTCAGTGTATTTCTCGCTCATAATGATGTTTCTGGCATATGTTCATTGAAAGTATGTATAGAGATAAGCACTGCAATTGAAGTAAACTGAGCAGAAACTACAGCGCCAAGTCAAGGGAATGTAAAAATGTTTTTTTTGTCAACCGTGCACGGAGGAAAAATAGTTGTAAAACTGGTATGAATACGGTCTCTCGCTACACACACAACTAAAAATTAAGTGGACAAAGGATGAGGCCACATTTTGCTCGGTGAAAAACTAGCTGCATATGGAGCAAAATTAAAGAGAGTTTTGAAGTTGTTGATAAGAATGACTTTTGTCATGTTTCAGCACTACCCTAAGATGCCCAAGTTATCTATTAGCATACATAAACTTACATGGCAGGTGAGTTGAACAGTGAAAAAGTCAGAGTGTCATATGAATTGAGTAAAGTGACTGTTTGAGACGAGGAAGATCATGATGTGTCACTTACCTTGTGACAGATTTCTGTCTTGACCTCTTTCAGGGCCCTGTCAGAGAAAACGCAGCCGCAAGTCTGCAGGAAACAGAACCTGAGAGCAGAGATACCACATTAAAAACAGTGTCTCAAACTTTTTCAAAACTGACGGCTGTTTGTTTCCTGTGTGAAACGCCTGACCACCAGAGAGAATTTTGCCGATTCCCACTGCACATTGTTACCAATAAACCAACAGACCGATTATGATTAGGATAAAATAAGTGCACATTTAACTGACTTTACGGTGCTACTGAGGCAAGTGAAATGCATTTGCTCCTAACAAACTGCAGTTCAGTGTGTGGCCATTTATTTCGATCTCAGTCTACATATATTCCTGCAACCAACCAGCACCTGACAGCAAGCCACTGGCTGTGCAGGGGGACCTCTGCCTACTGTACACCAGTTATGATGTTCTGTTGGCTCTGTATCCATGTGTGGTGATTTCCTGATATGAAATGGCTAAATTTAATCCCGTGGGGCACCAATTTAATGCCACTGATGTCACACAAGCAGAAAACATAAAGTCAAAGATTGTTCATTTCCAACAGTGTTGAATTTTTTCACGTGGTGGTGGATTAATCACCGATTAATCGGCTATTGGCTTTTTTCCTGCTCCAAACTATCATTATTATATCGGCCTTTAAAAATCCACTATCGGTCGACCTCTAGATGTAATTATTTTTGACTAATTCATTCAGTCAAATAATTGCTTTTGGGTTGCATACAGGTTACAAACTCTTAATTGGATGTTACCTGTGTTTGCCATTCATCTCCAGGCCCACAACAGGGCAAATGAACATGGCACAGTGCATGTCCTCATAGCGGTCCCCTTTGGTGTTCCTCCTCTCTCCCTCCCACTCTGGGTTATCAGTTAAGTTGAGCTCCTTCATGTCCTAGAGAGAGCAGAGGAATGAATACACACAGAGGCACACACAATTAAAATCCACACAAGCACACTGAAAGCTCCTCTGGCATGGGCATTTTGAATGATTTCAAGAGCTTTTGTGCCCACAAGTGGTCAAAAGTTCACTTTAAGCATACCTTCATCCCACGGATGTGCACTGCAACCTCACTGTTGGGTCTCTCAGCCGACTTATCAAGAAGATACTCAATGACTGCATCTTTGTTGTAAAGCCTGAATGAGACCAAATATTAGTACAGTACAACATGTCTACGTTTAACTTCAATGTACTATGCTGATGGTGTCAGATCTTTGCCTTTCATACTTTATCTATATAGCACCTTCCCTACAGGGGGTGTTGCTCAAAGTGCTTTACAATAGTGAAAGAAGTGAAAAAACCCAAGAACAAAATAAAAACAGGAAATGTAAAGCAAATGCAAATATTGTGCAACAAAATCAAGCAATCTAGTGAAAAACAAACCAAGGCAACAAAAGAAGAAATGTCAATTTGATATATAAAATACGCAGATAAAACAAAGGAAGACATAGAAATAGTAAAATATATAAAAACAGAGGAAGGCACAAAGATGTAAAACAAAGGAGGACATAAAAACAATATGTAAAGCAATGGAATAAAATATTAAAACTGTGACAGTTAAAAGCAATGCTGAAGAAATACATTTTCAGTTGTCGCTTAAAAACATTCAGATTCACATCTCTTAGCCTTGGATAGAGAATTCCATAATTTTGGTGCATCTTAAAAAAAGGCTGATCTGACGATTTTCTTATCTATGTGATAGTTTGTATTTAGAAAACTAGAGGCAGAGGGTCTGAGAGGCTGTTTAGGATTATAAAACGACAAAGAATTAGTAATCTAGGCCAGTCCCAAACCATTAACAGCCTTGTAAACATGTAAAAGAAGTTTAAAATCAGTCCTTAAACACTCAGGGAGCCAATGCAATGGGTTAAAACTGTGGTGATATGCCCTCTCTTTCGACAAAGGAAGAGCATTGCAGATGTCTAATCTGGCTGAAATAAAAGGTACAGGTGTGTGAGTGACATCCAAACTGTTCCCACAGATCTTTAAGCGTGCTGTACACGTTGAGAGACTATGCTCTGTCTCCATATGACTTATTATTTGATTTTTCCTGACTGGTTATGGACGGAGAAATAACTCTTACCTTCCCAGATCACAGGCAACGATGGGGCGTCTGAGTTTCTCCTGGCTCAAAGCACAGTACTTCCATTTAGCGGCCAGCTCTGCATTTTTATCAACCTAAACACGATGACAAGCACACAGACACATTATTGACATCAATACTCGTAGGCACAGATGTTAACTTGGTTATGCTAACGTTACTCAATTCTGTACTATTCAAAGAGACTGTCCTTACGTATAAGCTAACGGTAACTTTTACACATTTTAACCCATTACCGGCTCTCTAAAATTGTTTTAAATGTGTGTCAAAGTTGTATAATCGAGAGAAATTTATGACGTGTTAGCCTGTTAGCTGGCTAATAGCTAACATGCTACCAATAGCCTCGGAAAACGTCGCCAAAAACCATGACTGTCGAAAAGCTGAACGCACTTTTTCCACTTTTTTGGGGCCTTTCACCAACTCGTGTCTTTTGGGAATAGTTCCGCCATCACATCCCATCTTGAGAGCTAACTGGTGATACTGTACTAGTTATATTAAAAAAAATGAACAAAGCTAGCTATCAAGCACGACTGGCAAGCAGGAAGTTACACGGTTGTAAACAAACAACGATCGAGCTACAGCGCTTGCTGGATGTGCGGGTATCTTTTTATGTCGCCCCCTGCTGGCTGTATGAGCAAATCTCAGCCCTCTGTGTGTTTTATAAAATCAGCCACAGTGTGGAGGCATTACTGCAGTTTTCAAATTGCTGTCCAGCAAGAATACAAGCAGCCCAGATATTGCTGAGTGTTGTCAGTGCAATAATGAGCAAGTAAAGATGTCCCTCAAAAAACAAAACAAAACAACAAAAAAAAGCCAGTGACAACAAAAACGGTCCTTTATTTGCATGAAGATAGAAGTTTGTCAAGACAGAAGGATCTCACTCCCCCCTGAAAAGCAGTTTTATATTCCAGCAATATCTTACACCAATATCGCAGCATTTGTAGTGCCCATAAGACAATTTTAGGATTATTTTAGTGATATTTTCTTAATGTTACCATAGTTTGTTTTGCTGAAAGAAATATCGTAGCCTCCCACAAATTCTCTATAGCTGTCCCTGAGCACAGCACTCAACACCATGCCAGCCATGCATGCAAACCTGGAAAGAAGACGACAAATTAAAATGAATGGCTTCACTCCTTTATTGACCATCCATCTATTAGGCCTTCCTCAGTCGACCAGTAGACATAGAACTAGTAAGTGACATTAGTCTGGCTTTCAGGCCTATTGTCAGAGTGGTCTAAAGATGAAAGTTTCCTTGGAAGATAGTTCAATGAGTGCTAATGAGATCTGTTTCCTGTGCTTTGCAGGCTGCAGATTAGTTTACCATCGACGGCCCTGTCCAAGAGCGACCATTAGTTTGGGGAATGGTACCTCAGTGGAGACATCCATGGCGGCATGAATGATGATCTGTGTGGAAAAATAAGGTAGAAGAAAACAGCTTTGGACTTCATTTGGGGTAAGAAAATAGATTCCCGAGGTATTTGTGGTCACTATACACAGACAGCTGCTTCTGTAATATGCAAAACCTTGAGAAATTAACCGACATAAACATAAAAGGGTTTCTCGTTTATGCCTGTTGGTTCGATTGGTTCTTCCTGTAATTTATAAATTGTGTTATGTGTCTTATTGAATTTCCCCCCTTTCTCACACAGAGCTAAATGTTTAGTATGGATTTTCATTAGAGGCAATGGAGTGATTGCTCTGTTAGCAAACTATCTTTGAGAGAGTGGAGCACCCAAAGCTGTTGATGCAAACCTACACCTCAGGAACACACAATGCACAATGGCCACGGGACAAAAGGAGACTGGCACAATGGTATTCTATCAGAGTATCACATGTTTTGTTGTTTTCAAGATGATATATGAGCAGGACAAGTGTAGAAACTGTTTTACACACTCTAGCATGGCTGTGCATGTTCATTTTATGTTTGCGCCTGATGCATCTGAACATAGCACTCTACAGTACAGCGAGTTCCTCTGAGTTTGCGAAGGGGACACATTGCTCAGCATGATTTGGCCGCTTTTCGCAAATGTTAAGTTCCAGATATCAAATGACATGTTAATTCTGAGCTCAGTCTGTGTGTTTTAATTTGATGGTACTTTCGGGCATATTAGATGAATATCTTAAGTTCCACTGTCAATTGTCATCAGGGTCCTCTTATTTTGAAAAGCCAAAGATCCCTGTATTAAAGCTCTGTAACAGAATTCTGATGGTTGAAAGCTAAAGTAATATATATTTATTTATTTGTGGATTTATTTAGTTAAACTTTTCGCAATTTATTGTAACTATGCACACCACGGAGCGTTGCTACAATGTTGTCACAGCTAAATTGCCAGAGGTACCACAAGATTGAAAAGTTGGTTATTTATTGATATTTAGGAATGTTTGCACATTGCAGACATCTTAAGACAGCAGATTAAAAAAACATAGCTGAATTTATTTTTTATCTGTTGAAATACTTTGAGCAGTTTAGCAGTAGGAGGTCTGATTCCACATCCACAGTAATTACTGCACACCGCCAGAACTTGTCACTGCCCAATACTGTTCCGATCTCAGTGTTATCACCCCCAACCCCCCGTTTTTACAGTTGAATCTGAAGGTGCATAGCTGAAATGCATCTTCATCTCGTCTTAAGCTCCCTCTCCAGTCTCTGATTGACCTTCCTGCCACAAATATCTTCCTGGCCTGCTGTGGTCCTACCCTGCACGGCTGACCCAAAGAAAACCCCAACCACCAAGCGCCCATCCAACTTCGTGTTTATACTTCCATGATGAATCCAACCTGCCCAATCAGACTTCCACTGACTGGCCTTGAACTGAAACTGTATACATCTTAACCATCCCAGCCATCCGAGGCAGCCAGCGGAGACCGAGGCAGCATTAATTGCACGGATCAGCCCTGGTAGTGCACCGAGTCCAATGCATTTAGCGTTTCTAATTGGGAAGGAATTGCTGTGTTTACATTGGCACTGGTTGCAAAAAGCCGGACCCTTGGCCCTCCAGCCACCCAGGCTTAAGCTCCCTGATGGAGGAAACCCCGACTGCCTGGTCCCCGAAAGCTCACTGAGCGGAGCTGCAGGGAAATCATGGGTAACAGAGCTGAGGACAATTCAGCATGTTATGTTTTCTCTCATATTTTAACTTAAGTCAGTCATTAAAAAGGGGATACATTCAATCACTTGTGCTAAAAAGGTAAAAAGGGCTAACTGTTGCCTTTTTTTTTTTTTTTAATTTGTGGCAAGTGACTATGCCTGTAAAACGACATGAGAGACTTTTCACTTTTTTTTAAATTTCTAAATAGCATGAATTTGTTTCAAAACTCTTGTGCTACTAATCCTCTCCCACTTAATCCTCTTCAGCTCAAATCAAACCCTGATTCCTTTGAAGTAATGTAAATAAAAAGACTGTTTCGAAGATCTTTTATAATTTTGTAAAAGAACTATGGTGGCCCATGGAGTGACACCATACTGTGTGCAAGAAATCCCACACCAAGATTTTACTGCAAGTCCTGTGTCACCACAGTGCACGTCCACGATAAAATGTCTGCTATTTGAAAGAACAACATTTTATTTATGATCGTAGATTGAGCAGGGAACACCACTGGACTCGTTCAACTCTACGCAATACATCAAGCCGCATGCAAGTTCATGTACCTAACATATAATGAGAAATCCAAAACGCTGGAAAAAGTATACCACATCCAACATGAAGATTGCAACGGGTTACCACACACCAGTCTACCACAATTATTTTCTCATTCCTTTTTCTGTTTGTCTTGAAAATGAAACTCGCATAGCTAAAATAGTGTCAGTAGGAAACATTGCCCATAACTAATTTTTCTGTTGTTGTTGTTTCTGATCCGAACAGAATCTGTGTGATTAACCCGCTAGATTCTGTGGACCTCATATTTCTTCACTTTTGATTGCTCGTATTCTGACGGGCAACTTGGTTTTGTGGAATCAACAGTAATCCTCCATATCTGATCTAAAATAAAAAGCACAATAGCCTATCTGGAATGTGAGGTAATGTCGGCTTTGTTTCTGCTGTCATTGTTTGCAACATAATTTAAATTGTGGTCAGTAAAGACACCAAATAAAAAGTATTTGCTATTTTTGATGATTCCAATCTGATGTGGAAACAATAATATACTGCAGATGAGTCAGCAGCAAGAAAATCAGATTTTGTCTGTATATCACAGCTTCCAGGGAAATGACTGATGAAGAAAAACATGCCTCATATTGCCTTGATTCCTCCAGCAGACGATTGCAGGCCATTTTTCCTTGTTGCACCAGCCTGCTTGTGACAGTTTTAATCCATCCACTGCGCTGAAGTGTACAGCTCAACAATTTATTTACCACAAACTTCATAAAGCACTGGGACCTTTTGTGAGCCTGGCCAAGCCGAGATGATGAAAGCAGCCAGGACACACACACACACACACATACACACACACACCCATGTGTATCCATGCACACACACTCCACCTGGACACACTTTCACCACCAGCCAGATTGCGATTATCTTTTCCACTGAGGCAAACCAACACTTTCTGAACACACACAGACACAAACCCACTAACACATAAATGCATTCAAGCACGCACACATAGCCTAGATACAAATGTACTCATGCACACACTTTACATAAAAAAAAAAAAAAAAAAAAAAAAAAAAAAACAACACACACAAAAAAAAAAAAAAAAAAATGC
>OMLB01018871.1:29356-45390 GCA_900302555.1 Myripristis jacobus | reverse complement strand
CACACAGCCTATTTCCTAAACTAGTTATAAATACCAACGAGGAAAACATTTTCAAAAGGTCAGCCAGTGGCACTGCCAGGGACTGGGTGGAAGAACGGCACTGCTTATTATGACGATTAACAACATGTTTCAACTTTAATCATCGACGGCTACATTTCAGCAACTGTTGTGCAAGCAATTTGTGATCCACGACTGCACAAAATGCGGCGACTGTATTGAACATAACACACACGGCATTTTAGAAAGGGCATTTAATTCCACAGGGAGAAACATCGAACTAAGTGCACTTCCATTTTCAGCACACTTCACATGAACAGGCATAACCTTGAAAAGAAATGTCAGAGACAGAGAGATAGACGCAGATAGATGAATACAACAGATGGATCGTGACTGCGAGAGAGGGAAAGTGAGAGAAGGTCAGAGAGGTAATGAGCCGGGTAAAAAGGCAAAAACAGGGAAAGACAGAGTCAGGTAAAAATGGGGGAAAGAGAAGGGGAGACAGGGAGAAAGGAAGCGATTTATTGATTTTGGAAAGAGCTCAAAATATGCCTCCAATACAGTGATTCAAAGAGTTGGCCCGCTGTCAGCGTGGTGGAGCTGGTGCGACAGCTGGCCATTAGAATATGAAGGAACTTGCAGCTCTTACTGAAGGCAGGCAGCTGCACTGACACACCACACTGATAGCTAGTGCAGAAATCCCCTAAAGCTGCATTTCTGCAGCACTGCTAATGCTGGAAAGATTTCCAAAAAAAAAAATTCCTAAGAGTGAAGCAACAGTGCAGCAGCATGCCACTGCAGCAATACAGTATAATCATAAAGATAGCTACATTTGTAAGGTGCAGAAACAAGTGAGTAGCACCTGCAAACAGTACAATCTTCACCTCTGAGATGCCAAAGTGCCCTTTAGACAAATCAGAGAATGTGGTTTTATGATATAAAACGGAAGGACTATAGTATGAATAAAACTCATGCGTAATATTTTCTGCTCATCTTATGTTATGTGAATAAACTATTTACATTATGTTGCAAAGGGGAAAAAAACAGTGAGGTAACACATGCTCATTTTTAAAACCCATTTACAATTACAGAGTAAATGTCATAGCAAGCACAAGATTTGAATCTTTACACTCAAAACATATCCATAAATACTAAGTTTACTTGTACAGTACTTTTTTACTCCACGGTCCTTCATTATAAAACAACAGAGGTTACTGTCCATGCTGGAAGTGTCTCACAAACCCATAAACACAGCCACAGTGTGACAAGCCCAGCGAGCAGGGATGGCACCAAGTCAGGGAGCAGAGGGCTCTGAGAACACAGAGAAAACCAAACTTGTGTAATATACAGAGACCATCAACATACAGTACACACACACACACACACACTCACACACACAATATATATATATAACACATGTACTGCGTATAACAATCAGCTGAGATGCGGACAGCAGAGATTTTCAGAGCAAGAAGAGCAGAGCGAGAAACACCACAGTGGTTTGTACTATTTGGCAGTCGGTGGTTTGTTTAAAGCTGCACAGGGCAAAATTTATATAAAAAAATACACATTTCATCAGCCTATATCACAAACTGGGGCCTCTGGAGAAGAGGAACAGAGAGATGATGCAGAGTTCACCTGTTTACCCAAATGTCACATATGGCCACTGGTGGGAAATCTTCTCGGTGTACAGGTAGTGACAAAACAAAACTGAAACATAACAAAATACAAACTACAAATCCTGGCATCCATTTCTTGAGTAAATTAAATGAATTGGAAAGTAGATCCGGCAGGTAGCGTCTGCAGGGAAAATGTTTTAATGCTTTAATGCCCCAACAGCACTTTCACAAATAATTGTAATTAAATGAAAAAATGGGAACCGGGATTTGTTGTACAATATATTGGCATAATCCACTTTGTTCACGTTGATTGATGTACTAAAAGTGTTATTCTGGGGCCTGTTTTGCCGCACAATAGAAGTGAATGGAGAGTAGAAGCACAGTATTCTGGATTAGCAGCCCAGTTTTGCTTTAAGGCTGTCTTCATCACCAATTGCATTTATTGGCTGAGCTGTTTTTGCGCCAATAAAAGAACCACAATTACTAGTTATGTTGCTAGTTACTATAAAATAGTCCCAACACTGTTCAGCACATGCATCCCCACCAGCCACTAAGAAGAGGACATTTCGGTCCCAGGAATGTGCACTTTACTGATGTCACATTGTAGGATTTCTGGGTAGTCAAGTTTAAACGTGTTATCTCCCGATGGCCACAATAGTGCAAAAAGTTGCCAAGTGCAGCCTTAAAGGCACCACTACACAGCCATCTCATCCCCTAAGCAGTCCGACGGGCTCTCTATGTTCAGCACGTTCAAAAGCCGAGCGGCACCCTCCGCCCCCCCGCCCTCACCCTGCCCCCAGCTGTCCCGGTCATCGCTCTCGTCCGTGTTCGACTCGTATTCGGACCCGATCCCCGACTCCCTGAAGCGGAGCAGCTCCAGGGCTCCCAGGACCTGCTCCCCCAGCAGCGAGCTCTCATCTGGGCCTCCGTCGCTGGGAGTCTCCCCTGGGTCCTGGCCCGGGTCCTGGCTCTCCGGCCCGTGAGAGGAGAAGCGGAAGCACTCGAGCCGAACCCCGCTGCTGCTGAGGCTGAGCGTGCTGGTGTCGGCGCCCACTGTGCCGGGAGAGGAGGCTCCGGGGAGAGTGGAGACCCAGACGCTGTCACTTATCTGGGGCTGGAGCTGAGCAGGCAGGGTCACCGAGGATGAAGAGGGGGTAAGGGGCATGCTTGGAGGCTTGGCACGGAAAGTGATCTCCAAAAGACTGTCCTGGGACCCCACTGAGAGAGAAAGAGAGGGAGAAAGAGAGAGAGAGAGAGAGAGAGAGAGAGATGTTTAGGGAGAAAGACAGGCACAAAGAAACAAAGAATAGAGATGATTAGCTGTTAGAGCACATATAAATGCATAGATATAAAATGTGGGAAAAGGAAGGTGTGAGCACAAAAGATGAGATTAGAGGGAGCAGGATGGCATCTCTGCTGACCTGCTCTAATGTCAGACTTTGATAATTCATGACCACATGGCAGCGCATTGCCAGCGGCTACATGCAGGGAGGGGAGACAAGAGAGCAGCGCTGAATCCTCTGAGAGGTCTAGTCTGGGATAATTAATACCGTGGTGCCAAGATCGGATAGGATAGGAAAGGCAACGACAAAGATAGAGGACACAGAAGAGGAAAGAAAGTGATAAAGAGGAAAAAGAGACAAAGGGAGGAAGGGACGATTACAGAGGAGCAAACCAAGAGGAGGAAAATGTGTCGTGACATGACTAGAGGATTATGGGTGATAATTAGTAATGTTACATTTGTGAATGATCTGGTTCTTTTGATTGGCCCTTTGGTAAGGACAATGGGGGATCATAAATGAGACTTTGTTTTTATTGCTGTGCGCAAATTACACAGCCCTTGTACATGAAGTGACTGAGAACTGTCACAGGACCCACCCCTAGTCTGGCTCTGATTGGCTAATCAGAACCTTAATCCCTCCCTAACCATAACCTTTACCAACCTAAGCCAATGGAGGCAAGGAGTGGCAACGAGTACTAGCCAATCAAAGGCAGAGTAGGGGCAGGTTCTACCAGGAAACTGGGAAGGATAGTTGCGTCAGAGGTAGATGACCAAAAAAAATGACAAAAAAACAAACCTAAAAACAAACAAAAAACATAAAGCCAATGAGCCAAACTCAAAAACACAGCAGCATATGGATGCACGCTACCAATAAAGGCAGTGATAAAGCTGAGTGCAATATTTACAAATCAAAAATATCAAATCATTCAAAAGAGGCCAATTACTGTCAAAGAGCAGTAATTCCCATCACTGATGATAACAGAAGAAGATTCAAGGTAGAGGAAAGCACAACAAAAGCATAATGGGAAATCAAAGCGGTAGATACAAGTAGACTGAAACCCACTGGAGGTTAACTGTCCTGCAGCTTTGAGCTCCAGCTCCTGGATCTGTTTGACCAGCAGGGAGATGTGTTGCAGCAGGTCGGTGTTCTGCTGCAGCAGCCTCTGCACCCTGGCCTGCGCTTCGGTCCGCGCACACACCTCTACTGACAGCTGCTCCTGGAGCACGTGCACCTGGGAAGGGAAACACACATGCACAAACACAGCTTTACCACACAGCTGTACATATACGCAAGTACAGATAAAAACAGATGTGAGCAAATATATGACAAAAATATGGCTGTGGCAAAAAATATCTCGACCATGTGGAATTCATGAATTGAGGGAAGATGCGCAGCCTGAGTTTCATTAAAAGTCACACACACTACCCACACTGACATTTTGTTGGGTAGACACAGCTGCACAAATCAAGCCGATCCTCAAAGACTGAATGATTCCACAATGCAATTTCATTCCTCCACATTACAATATCTCATTAAAGTCCACTGTGTAGCTCAGAGTCGGCTAATTAAGGACACTTTGAGTTTGGAGCTCATTAGCTCAAAGGAATCACTCTTTAATCCAGCGATTACTCTGAGGAAAGGCTTTGTTTTCTGCAGAAGCCACTGCTGCAGAAGTGGCAGAGCCAATATATCCACTGGGAGGAAAAATTCTGTCAGTGAAACTGGCCAAAAAGAGCCAGAAATATACTTTCACAAAGCTTTGATTCATCTTCAAGGCCCTTGAATCAGGGCCCAGACATATTTGATAGGAAATGAAACTGTTTCAAAAAAAAAGTCTGGAGATATGAGAGAGGTGTGGATTTAATAAGCTAAAAAAAACGTTTGCCTCAATCTCCTCTATACCCTGTTTAACACAGCACTGATTGAAAATGGAAATAGTGCATTTCTCATTAGTGTCCAAGTTAGAGGAAAACTGTGCCTCCTGGGCTTTGTTCCACCTTCTTCTTTGATTTTTGTTTTATTAATTCCTTCTGTTTCTGAATTTTTTGTGCCAACCAAGACAGAAGGGTTTTTTTGGTGTTTTAATTAAAGCACTTGAATGTACACTGTAATTCTGCAGGGGAAAAGCTGCAGTTTTGCCTGAGGCTGTCAGGCACTCAGCAAATTAACAGACTTTAAATACTGTTCATTTTCACTTTGTTATGATATACGCACAGTATGTTTGGATCTATTTTAGGTGTGTTATGTATATATTTTTTTTCTGTTGTAATTATTGTTTCTGTGCATGTTTTACTTATTTTAACAACAAATCATTGCTTTGAAATAAACTATACTGTAAACACTAGGAAATCTGGGACTGAATCAGCAACAAATCGAATTGTTCCCATTATAGATGTCATCCAAAACAAAACAAAACAAAATCCTGAAAACACCGTGCCCCCGTGCCTGGGTCCTCAGTACCTGTGCTGAGGCTGCCTGCGCCTGCTGCTCCTGCTGCTGCAGCTGTCTCTGGAGCAGCTGGACCTGGTGCTCTGCAGAGCAGGGCGACTCCGCCGCCAACCGCTCCAACACAGGGGCACCGAGGATGGGCGAGCCCAGCAGGAGGGACGGGTCACTGGAGGCCTGGGCATGAGGTAAGAGGAAACAAGCATGAGAAACACCAGGACCTTTCACGAATCAATGTTTTCTCTTGTGAGCTCTGTGTGTGTGTGTGTGTGTGTGTGTGTGTGTGTGTATGGGGAGGCTTTATGATGTGCCTGGGTCGGATATCTGACTAAAAATATTTTTTTTATTTATTTCAAAAGTGAAACAATAAACACTGCTATTTTTACTACATTCACTTTCACTTCACATTCACTATGACAATTATTTGTCATGACCAAAAGTTAAAAAAAGGTCAACAGGCTGCTGAAAATGTCAGGCCCATCTCCATTTCCCACTTTTAAAATCAGTAATTGAATAGCTCTGTGACAGTGATTCATTCTAGCCAGTTCCTGAGAGCCTTTGACCGTGCTGTTCAAAACATCTAGCATCACACAGAAAAATCCTGAGGTGTAGAGAAAGCGATGAGTCTTCTGTTGCAGCAGCAGCAACAACAGTGTTTTGTTTGAAATAACCAGAGGAGGAACAGGGAGGTTAGCAGAGATAACCACCACGGCTGAACAGGCAAAGAAAAGAACACCACCCCCAGAAACTACAAGCTCAGCAACAGAAAATTCAAACTGAGAGATGTCACAGTACTGGGCACGGTTAAACACAGTGAAAAAAACAACAACCTCAGCAATGAAAGCTCATTACGACCGACTTTTCCAACATCACAAAAACAAGAATCACACGGATTACCACTTTAATCAGATTCACCTGGTAGCGCCTGCCAGTCACATCTTTGAGTACAAATGCATGCTGTGCAGCTGAGCTTTGTTCAAACCCACAGAACTTCATTTTAACTTTATTTAGCTTAAAAAAATATTCTAGTGGAGATAACAAAGGTTTCTGAAGACACCAAATATGTCCTGCTGATTTACAGAGACTTGTATAAAATGATACACAGGGCGTAAAGATATTTTCTGATCAGCTATCAGTGAAATTTGGGATGAAATTATTGTACGATTTGGGGGAAAAGGGTCTTTCCTTGCTTTGAAGCTAGTTTTAAGGGAAATTTAAGGGAAAATCAAGTTTTCAGGGGTTAAACAAAAGCCAGAAGCAAGACTAGAAAAGAAGAGGAGCTGAGCAAAACCAAGACGCAGCCACAGGGCTTGGGCTGGGACACAAACAAATCAAAACAGTGGAGCGGTGGTGGAAAGAAAAACAAGATGACATGAAAGCAAGTCTGTGGAAACACATCTTCAGAGGTGACGGCGTTAGCCCTGCCAGCCTGAGCTCCTCAGGGAAGGCACTTCAAAAGCCAGGTGCCCTGACAGCAAAGGCCCGGTCCGCTTTAACAGAGAAATCCTCCCTCAGATCCTGTTACACAAACTCTGTATCATTGTTATATATCAGCAATGTGTGATGTTCCATTAATTTCGAGGAGTTTGAGATGTGAAGTGATGCAATTTCTGTTTTTGGTGCCCGCACTCTGCCTCAGTCTGCCTTGTCTGCTTTAGGTGATTTCCTACAGTTCCCACAATGACAATCCCCAGAGAGGGTACAGTAGTTCACATGAAGGTGGAGGGAACAACAGCCATAGCGTTGTAAGTTTTCCCACGCCAAAAAAAAAAAAATAATAAAAAGTGAGACTGAAAACACAGCAATGCTGACACGTGCTGTTCCCTGCTGCTTAAACTGCAAAAAGCCGGTAACTGGTGCTGTTTTGCACATGACAAGCTGACACTGATTTGCATTACAGCCTATTGAGAAATTCCCTTCCTCTTCATTGACTGATTTCTTCTGTTATGATTATTGAACTCTGGTGCAAAATGGTGAACCTACATAGAAACTCTTGCTTTTAGATTGTGAGGGACTGACATCTGTATCCGATGTTCTACTTCTGGTGTTTTAGATAGCTGACATGACTTACATTTCATGATAAGGAATGGGAATAAGAAGTTTGAATGTTGCGGTGGATTCCGCCCCCGCTCTTTCCTCTACTCCAACTATAAAATATATAATACAGAGAGTTATAACATGATGTGGGTGAATGCATTTTCTGATTGGCCAGCAGGTGTGCGTTAAAACCATGTATTGCGCTTGCAGTTCGGCTCAAGTTTAATTACCGCTCTAAATTCATCCGCTACCGACTTGCAACCATAGCAACAATAAAAAGCACAGCTGTCAAAACGTACTTGTTACCACAGCTGAGTTATCGACTTGAAAAACTCACAACCGGGAAGGAAAACACACCAGTGGAGTTTTTTTAAACTATTGTTTCCTCCTCTTTCCTTCATATTGCTGGCAAACGACCATGGTATAAGCAGGACAATCAGCTCGTACGTGTGCGTTAAATTGTTTTAAGTGATATCATGTAACATCTATGCTACATCACTTGTTATGTTGTTGTCACGTCTAGTGTAATATTAAAAGAGCAATGGACAATTTTAAAGTTTCTTCTTTCTATTCTCCTGGTATCACCATGTGTCAGTGTGTCCTCCTCCCCAGGACCAGTCTCTTTGACGCTCACTCAGCATATTAAGGTTTATACTTTACTGCTCTGTAACAGCAAAATCTGATTTTGTCACTGCTGGTGTGAAGCTCCTCCTCTTCTACAGTCCTACAGTTTTTCATGTCAACATGGGCGTGAACAATGCTGCGTTCATGGTGAAGGACCCACACTGAGCAGAATAAAGTAGCTCATCCTAAACTAACAATTCACTTTTTCTCATGTCAAATGCACATGATTTAAAAATTATTCAATGAAATATGTCATTTTTACCATGTGAACCATTTTGGTCTAGTAAAAATTAGGCTTCTTGGTGATCCTTTAATGTCTGAGGGATACACGTTTGACATTATCAGGTGGCTGAAAAGAGGTGGGCACTTTGATGATTTATGATCCATGCAACAGCTCTACATGAGCAGGATATGTCAGTGATACTGTTTTTTTTGTGAATGCACATGTGAAGCTTGGCATACAAATGCCAATTACACTGTCAAACACAAGGCAGCATGTGCTTAATTTCAAAACCAGGACATGGCTATAGGATGAGGCAGGACGAGAGGTGCTTTTGGAGACTCGGTGGATCGATGGGCTCTATAAATAGGTCTATAGATTGAACCAGACAGGCTGCTATCAGATGATGTGGCCTTACAGGAATTGCGGCTGACGCAATTACACTGGAGTGCTGCGGACAGAGAAACCCCACCAGAGAGTAAAGCACGGGGCTTATCTGTCATATCTGAGATGGACCTTCAGGGGGGTTGACTCTGATGTCAGTGGTGCTGCTTGTAGACAGTGAACAGGAGTGACTTTATCTGACCTTCAACTTAAAGGAACACTCCAATGTTTTGTGAAAAATACCCTTGTCCAATTTACCCAGACTAAGACAAGACATTCAATGCCATTTTCACCTCTGTATGTCCAGTGGTTTGGTTCCTCTGGGCAGCATTTCGTGTTAGTTTAGCATAGAGAGAGGGTACAGAGAGTATGAGTGGTTTATAATTTATCATTTAGGTTGCAAACACTTTATAAATCATTAATAAATCTTTATAAACAAGTTGTTAAACAGCTTTCATGCATCTATTCATACAGACCGCATCTAATCTGTGAAATCTCAGCTCTTGCTAGCTGCTTAGTTTGTCTTGTCCCTTTACCAGCCAGTCATCCTTGGCATCCCCATCAATGTGTGAAAATTAGCTTGCTCAATTGCTCATTAATGATTTATACTGTTTACAACCTCATTAATAACCTACCCTTTTCTAAGGGTAGTCTTATTGTAAAATGCCACCTCATTTTCCAATAAGCAGGAATCAATGGTGTTTTTCAGTGTTTTAATCTGTACAGCGACTGCAATATGTATTTAAATGAAAAATTCCACTTAAAATATCTAAAGACAGGGAACAGAGGCACCTGATAGCAAATTAAATGCACATCTGTGCAAATTAAGTTGAAAACATCTCACAAGAGGAAGTATCGCGACATATTGCATTATCGATTTACTGTTCCACCTCTAAAATATAGTGGATTAAATCTGTAAATATGTAAGAATATAAATAAATAAAGAAAAACGACCTAATTAGATCTAATATCCACTGACTCATAGCGATTAACTCTGTGGCAGCACAACGGCAGAGCTGCTCTTGTTGTTATGAAGCTGCCAGGGAAAAAGGCAGATAGCTGCTTGTTTGACAACTCAGGGTTCGCGCAGCAGCTCTGTGGAGAACCTCGCACCGTGTTTTCATCAATAAACCAATACGATCACATCAATATTGAACAGCCCCATCGAATATTTCTCCACAAACAGCCCCTAACAAAACTGGTCGCTCGCTATAGCCGTCAGTGGCGTCTACTGATTTTCATGCGGCTCCTTATGAGGCCACACTTTCATCATGCACCTCTGCGGGCCAAAAGCCTGCCTGAAATGTTTGTTTATGTAACTTTTTTTTTTCTGAATATTTAGATCGTACTTCTTCTAAAATCCTTAAAAGAAATCTCGAAATACGGAGAGCTGAAGCTGTTTCTCAGATGCTGCTGCTTTAGGAATTTAAAAACGTATGTAAATGCAAACATGTTATTGATCTGATAAATTATTTATGGGATGTCTGCAGAATATTATATATATATTTAGCTATCACGCATAATCAGTGACACTTCTTTAATGCATTAGTTACAGTTATGTTACAGGATCCATAAAGAGTTACGAAGTGTGAATTTTTTGTTGTTGTTGTTTTTTTGTGTAGATGTGTTCGGCTCGGCTGCTGATCCAGAGCTTCACGCTAAATCTGATGTTGCTTGTTTGTACATTTTAACATGTTTTAACTAGTACCTCTGTGGGTAAAGATGTTTTAGAAATAGTATACACAAGTCTGGTGGAGAATTTCACATTCTGGGATGGCAGACTTGGCGGTAGAAATAGGAGCGATCACTGTCCGCATCCTTGCATCAGTCCAGTTTCACACCTGAGTCAATACAGATCAACTTCATATCAACCTGTCAAATGTCCCTGCAGACACTAGGCTGCACAGTCCAAATAAAATGATCCCAAATAAATCTATCCTCTGGTCTAAGTTCTTATTGATTGACTGATTTTTTCCCCTCTTTTCTCTATAGTTTATTTATTGATTGCACTGGTGCATTAAGGCATGTAGAACGTGTGCATGCAAATTTCTCATTTCAAGGGTAGATGAGGGTCAGATATGTTACTTGGACTTTACATGCATGTTCTATATGCTCTGTGTCTTTTGTCACTGACACTTTAATGTGTTATTTGCAATAAAGATTCTCTTCTATTCTCTCTGAGTTCTATGACTTCAGGCCAAAAGTACATGAGACAGCAGACACAGAGGTAACCTGTCTGTGTCTGCAGGGGTAAACACGGAGGTAATCCCTTAAATGCACCATTTTTCCCCAACAATGAGTATGTAAATGATTAATGTATGAATGCAGTTATTTTATTGTTCTATGTACTATTCCATGCACATCATGTCAGTTCTTGCTGAAACTAAAGCCACTCTGATTCTATTCAGTTCAGCTCTATTCTTTTCTAGTGCCAAAACTATCCAAGTTACACTGCAGCGTGTAACTTATGCAAAGGTCTTGCTTCATCTCCCCAGGGTTTATAACATTTCCTATCTTTCAGTCGGAGTTAAAGACAGAGGAGCAGGACTTTGCCGGAGTGACACTGGAATGAACCAGGAGTGTGTGAAGGTCTGCATACATTACCTTCCCATCATCACCGAGGGCTTCGTCCCTTTTGCCCCGCTCCAGGTCTGACGAAGAGACGCAGTCGATGCTCTCCTCTGTGGTGGCTTCAAGGTCGGTCTCCTCTGACAGCGCAAACCTCTTCTTAGCTGTGGCGAGGGCAGATATACAGGGGAGATTTTCATGCTCTCTCATCACCGTAAGGATTATAGTGCAACATTTCTGCAGGCAGAGGCAGCAGCAGGCGCAGAGCTGGCACGAGCCCATGCAGAGGTCTTTGATCAAGGGCTTGCACGACACACACCGGAACGGTTACGCTGCAGCAGCGTGGCAGGCTGCTAAAAACAATCAGCGGCAGATAATGACATGTTTTCTTAAGAGATGTGCAAGTGTGTCACTGTGGCTTTCAGCAGGTGTTCACCGTGGCATGCTTGTGCGAGAGGGAAAGAGAAGGCTGGGGGAGTTTGTGTGTGTTGGCGTGTGAGAGGACAAAAAGGGTGGCTGAGTTTGTGTGTGTGCGTGTGTGAGTGAGGATGTCAAGAGGGAGGGGAATGGGAGTGGAGATGTGTGTGTGTGTGTGTGTGTAGGCGTGAGTCACCTGGTGCTGCCTGCGACTCCTCTGTGTTCCCCTCCCCATCCTCCTGGTCGTCAGGTCTCTGCTGCAGGGTCAGCTGGTGACACACATCGAACGCCTGACCCACTGTCCGCACGATCCTTATTGCCTGAGACTGGGAGAGAGAAGAGGGAGGAGTGTGTGTGTGTGTATACGTGTTGGGTACAAGTGAGGAGGGCGGGGGAGTGTAAAAGCAGGAGCACAGTGAGGGGGAGGGTGCAAAAATGAAGCGAAGGGGAAGGGCAAGGAAAGAGGAAGGGTGTCAAAGAAGTCAAACAGGAACAAAGTAGAAGTAGATAGAGTGTGTGAGTTTGTGTGTGTGAATGTGTGTGTGTGGGGGGGGGGGCATAGATCACATAATGAGCGGAAAGATGAAAAACACACTCAAAGAAACAGGGAGATAACGGTGGATGTAGGGAAGGAAGACAGAGTAAACAGAAGGGCAGGTAGAGACACGTTATAGGTAAATTATTAATAGTAAATATTGATGGCAAAGAATCCAAGCTGCTTGCCCTTTCCCATCCACTCTGCATACACTAGATGCTGCTGTCAGGCTGATGGATTAGGCTATTCTGGAGACAGGCGACTTTGATGGTAGTGGGAGGGAACAAAACAATTCTGTTGTAATTATAGGTGGTGTGGAGCTCTCTGCGTGCGTGTGTGTGTGTCTGTATTTGTGTGTATTAGAAGTGTCGGTCATCCATCACAGACGGCGTAATTCGGCCGTAATAACTCAAACATTAATTTCTGGTTCTTAAAGTGGGAACACTACAATTTCAGCAAGAAAATAATTCCATTTTATAGCAGGGTGTCTGTCACACACTTGCCTCTTGACTTCTTCTGACAGAGAATTGGTCGATATGAACCACTGAAGCAAAAAAAGGCTAAATTTCAATCTGTTTTGGGGCTCAGGGTGTGACAATAAGTGTGCTAAATTGCTAAATTAATCTTAAATTAGGATCTTAAATCAATCCAAATTAATCTTGATACTGGGTTAAGTTTATGTATCCATCTTAAGGGCAAACATATTACAAACTGTGGATAATAAGCATTAAATCAGTTTGAGTGCTGATGGTTGATTTGCTATTAGTTCTGTCTTGAGCATAAAAATCAGGAATATCATATTTATTGATTTCAAGAACCGTGAATGCCACTAAAAATTGAGATGGAGTGCTCTTCTGCTTTGAAGCGTAAACGCTTGGAAAATATCTGCAGCGGATGTTTGTTAGATTCCTACAGGTCACATTAAGCCCAGAAAGGCAGACATTAATAATGTATGTGGGATAACGACAGGAGCTTCGGTGACCTCTGCATGTCCAACTGAGATCAAGTGAAAGCCACACATTTATCCAAAACTACATTCCTATTAGTTGTTTTTGGCTATTTTATCATATTTGCGTTTGTCTTTCTTCTTTGGTATTCCTGCTGTTATCAAGGCGGGTGAGGCCTTGCACTGTTTATCTTTTTATGTTTTACTGGGTGCAAAGGCTCGGTTATGAAAACTGCTATACAAATAAAGTTAATTATTATTACAGAAACTAAACAGTCATCTGTTTGAGGTAATATTTGGGCATTGGTGCCTCATAAAGTGAACAAAAGGGGCACAAAGAAGTGATTTAGCCTGTGAGGCGGCAGAGCTTACTCATCCCTCAGAGATTTCAAGGCTTCATTTTCCCAAAAAACCTCACCAGCAGCCAGTTAATGGCGGCGGTATAAATCCACTGGAATTAAACATTATTCTCAATGTCCTTGCCTTCACAGTAAACATGAATAGAGGGGCAGAGAGGGCTTTTAAAAAATATGTTGACTGTTTTTTGGCTGAGGCAGTGGAGGACAATCACTTGTAATGCTGATGAAAGCCAGCCAAGCTTGAAACATATGTTTTCACGTGTCGCAAAAGTTCAATGTGGAATAGCCAAAGTAATATAAGACTAACCCAAAAATTATCTTGCAAATTATTAAATACTTATTACATCAACATGATGCTGTGTTTGCTGTGTCAAAGGAACAGTTCACCAAAAATAATTTTTCTAAGAAAGCTATTTTCCCACAAATCCCTTGTTTCTATCTGCCTATCCGGATAGTTTCAGTGTGATTTGGTGAAGTTTCCGGTCTGTCATGACCCTCCCCGTCTCCCTTCACTTCACTTAATATAATTTGGCTGGATGGGTATTTGTTGGTAGAGCTGTCAAAAAATTATATGTGAAAAAATCAACAGCAACAGTGCTCCCAAAATCAATGACAAGGATAGGCATCATAATCAGCATCCCTCTGGGGCAAAGAGTTTGATAGGGAACTATTTCCTGCTGAGGAACACCACCAAAAGGTGTCTATCCGCCCCAAGGAGTATGAATTCAGGGCAGAGAAAAATTGCCAAATCACACAGAAACTATCTGGATGAGTAAACTGCATTATGGATAAGTGGGAGATTTTTTGTTCCTTTACCACAAAGTTTTGTTTTATTTACCCAAAAGCAAATTTTAAGCCGTGACTATATGTGCAACGCCTCTCCGGCGCTCTCCAAGGCTTCGACTCGCTGAGAGAGCGAGGCCACACCAGGGGCCATGTAGATGCAACGAGTTGACATCTAAGCCTTGCGGGGCCACAGCGCAGCCATGATGAAAATAAATCAAATCTTGTGTATCAGCCGGTCCATCTCCTCCTACTCAGCCACATGCTTGGTCTGGAATCCCAAGATAAGACTCTGCAGCCTCAGGGACGCGGCGAGGCACAGCTGCCCGTGTCGCCGGCCGCATGGTGGGTGTAAGCAGTTGTGAAAATGTCATTAGGTGCGCAGTTAAAAAAAAAAAAATTCTCTCCTCTTTTCTCTTCCCACTAGAATGATTAGTATTCAGCTTCTCTAAGTCACTGTCTGTCTGGTATCCATGGTGAAGGGATGGGAGTCAACCTCACTGGTGCTCTGCCTTTGTTACAGTAGAAAATTGGCTCTGCTTGATATGCAGATAAGGGAGAGAGGAACATGCCTTTCATTTCCACCAGCATCGCACCGTAAAGCTCACTGACGAGCACTGTCCCCAAGTTAATGTGTGCGGCCCCGGTCGCACAATACATCATTCTTAACAATGGGTGTAAAATCATGCCACAGGCTTATAGCGACTATGTAACAACAAATGAGCTCCTTCAATGGAGCATGGAGAGTCTTCCTACCTTTCTCTTAGACTTGAACACATTGCAGCGGAAAATGTTGCTCTGTCCTTCTCGTGCTATATAGCTGAAGATCTTCAAGTCTTGGGCGTCATGTGAGACATAGAATATCCTGATGAGACAAAATAATGGAAATGGGCTTATGCAGGTTGTTTGACTTTCATTTCACAAGTATTGCTTTAGTATTATCTATGGCATTTGGATTTAAAGGTGCACTACGCAAAACTGCCAAAGTTTGATTAAAATGAGGGACGTCCAGAGGGAGCTGATGAAAAAATGTGGAGTAAGCATGAAATCTGCTGGTGTCGTCCACGTCAGGGGTTTTCAAAGTGGGCCTCCTTTGAATAAAGCTTGCAAAAAGGTGATCCCACACTCTGTCTTTATCTCAACTGTTGAGAGCAAATAGCAGCTACCTGATCCCACACACAGGTACTGAAGGTCTGGGATCAGCCTAATATTGCTGTTCAACATAAGCTTAAACTGCACATTAATACAAAAAAATACATTAAAAAAAAAAAGCTGACTCCAAAGACATCTATTAGTGTGTCTGACTCTGGGAAAGTAGGGAAAAAACAGTAAAAATCTGCAGAATTATCTCTGAATGAAACTATGTCCTTATCCAAATGACAGATCTGTAATTTATTCTACAGCACAGTCTCATTTTGACAGTTAATAAAAAAAAAAATCAGTTTATTAGAAATCCCTCATGAATTTTTACCCCGTCTCTGAGCCAGAATTACTCGAGTTTGGTATTTTTTTTTTAATTAGTTTTCATTTTTATTTTGTTGTTAATTTTTGTTGTCAATTCAGTTTAGTTTCAATTAGTTATCCAGAGGGTGCTTGTTTTAGATTAGTTTCTATTCTATTTAGTTTTAGTTTTCATTAATTTCAGTATCAGTTTTCAGCATCTTGTCTTGACCAAACTGACAAAGACTAAAACAAATTTATTTTATTTTATTTTAACTAGTACTGAAAGTAAACAATATCATTTCAGTTAATTTTGTTTTTGTATTTCTAAAGTCTAGTTTTTATTTTAATTTTAGTAAATTAAAATATTTTATCGC
>OMLB01018871.1:7726-26075 GCA_900302555.1 Myripristis jacobus | reverse complement strand
CAGAGAGAGAGAGAGAGAGAGAGAGAGAGAGAGAGAGAGAGGTGTCTAAATCAATTAGGGATCAAGCACTTGCATAAACGTCATTATAAGTGTGCACATCATTAATTTGCCTTTCACTTGGGCTGGGTCAGAGGTGCTGCGTGTTTACAGACTCTCAATTCAAATCGCTTATTCCTCAAAAGTCACTGATTTAAGCGTCTTACTCTGATTCTCCTCATTGCAGCAACTATCTCCATTCGGCTGCCCGGACGACCCACCTCCAAACTGCCGATGTACTGCAAGAGAAAACAGCGGAACATTTGCAATTTGAGGCAATTAATGTCACCGGTTACTTGGCAGATATTTTCCGCTCCACATCTCTTTTTTCCTTTTTTTGGTGACAACAATTTCTCACAGGCTTGTTTTGAAGGTTGTACAAAATTGCAGAACGGAAATAAATGTGCCACTGCTCACCAAGTGATTTCTGGCACTAACTTCAAAATGACATAAAGCCACCACAGGATTATTTTGTAATACCCCAAGACATTAAAAGAAATATCCCAAAGTACAGTGTGGGTGTAAACACATGGATGAGTAGCCTACCACTGTAAGTCACTGTAGGAGCGATTTCGTTAAAAGCATGAAGGATAAGCGCTGCCTTGTGTGTCTGTAGGCTGCCTCCCCTGCTCTGAGGCGCCGGGGCTGCCAGCCTGTGCGCATCATCCCTCTAATACTCCAAGTATCTGTTGCCTACCTTTGCCTCGAAGCAGACCCCATGCTGAAACACCTCCTCGTTGTGCATGGGGATCCTCAAATCGTGCGCATCATCCACTAAATTATACTTGGTTACCCCTGGCATCGCTTTAAAGATGAATGAGTTGCTCCGACTTGTTTTACGACAGCGCTAGAGACCTGCACAAACGCTGCGCATCTCCTCCGGCGCTGCTCCCACCGCACTCTCATTGGACGGACGCGTCACTCCAGAGGTCATCCGGGTTGAGCCGCCGGTCGCGACGGATTGATTGGCTAATGAATTCAATTAACGCGGATCCTTCAGGAGGGTTTCTGCGGTGTGAGACCCTCCTCGCGTCGCTCTGATACAGCAGGGGGAGACCAGAAGGCAGCACCACACCGCCGGCGTCCCGATGACGCACGGATTTCCAGACAAGGATGCTGACTGTTTTCATTCAAAAAACCACGGCTTCAATCTCGGCGAAGATGTCGCCTAGAGGGCACTTCATTTTCAGAGCTAGTGGGCGCTTATCAGGCGTTAAAGCGGGATAAGACTTCACAGGAGAGGGCAGATTCTTCATTGTATACAGACACTATCAGCAGGCTCCGCTTGGGATAAAGAATGTGTGACATCTAGTGGCTCCACAAGGGAATAAGACAAACAAAACCTCTGGGTCAGTGCTTCCCAGAGTGGGGTTTCTGAAAGGTTTCCAGGCGCTCATCAGAAAAGTGAGGATTAGTCAGACTGTGTGTCAGACAGCACAAACAGGGGACTGTTGCTGCTCGCACTGAACCAAAATATGCATATTGATAAGAATCTGTGAAGGCTCAGGAGGATCAATGCCATAGCAAGGCAGGGCGCAGAGTGTCTCTGCTGTTAGATGAATATATTCTCTTTGTAGTGCCAGCATGAGTGACAGTTTCTACCAACACCTCTGCACTTTGTTCCCCTCCTGTTTTATATGCCTGATAAATGCAGCATGTTTTCATTATAAGGGATGGAATGATTTAGAAATAGAGTTGAAATGCTTCATTAATTTACATCACTTAACATGAAAACAGCCCCTAGCTGATTTCATAGCCATCCATAAAGACATGTTATGATTTGCTGCATAGGAATAAATTTTGGGGAGGGAAACGGAGACACATCCTGTTCAATGTAGGGTGAGGGATGACTTGTTACCACTATTTTTTTATGCCTCACATGCTAATATGAATTTTTACTAGCTCTGCATTTTGGCAAGCACAGTTCAGGCTTACTGCCGCATGCTCTTTTATTGGATTTGGTGACAAGGAAATGGAGCTCTTTCTCTAGTTGTCTGAAATTTGTGCCTGTAAGGTAATTTTCCACATAATTATTTTAATGTTTGCCCATGAATTCAGCCAGCTTACCACTGTCTTCTTGTATTCACATTAACCCGTAATTCTTCTCCCTCGCTCCTCCATACTTGCATACTTTTTGTGTAAATTTGTATCTTTTATTTAAATGCTGTTGTTAAAGTGGGGATAAAGTGGGGTTTCATCAAGGTGACTGCTACAGCCATAGTATGTCTGTGTCATTTATTGCCCAAGGTTTGAGTGTATGAAATCAAGGCATTTGATTTGTATGATTTAGGTTGTTCATTATCCTCTTTTCTTGGCCACATGGTGGTGGTAGTGGTCCAGCTTCAGTTTTCCAAATACATCCCCTCAGTGTCCAGCAGGTGGCAGTAGAGTTCTTTGCATCTCACAAAATGATGTGAGGGCTGTAACAGCAGCACAGACCTATCAGACCAGGTCAGACATTCACTTGGAGATCTTAGGTAAATTACTTTATATTTGCAAAGGTCCCTTGGTCCACCCTATTGGTTTACAAAGTGGGTTCCAGGCACCCTGGCGGTCCTTTAGGGGCTTCCAGAGGGTCCTCAGCAAAATGAGAAATAGTTTAGTTTCACTATAATTCAAAGGAAAATGTTATGATATAAAATATATATTAGTGGTTGTTTTTTTAATGTCACCACTTTAAATCTACAGATCACAAAACCAAAATATCTTTTCACATTATAATCCAATGGCCAAAATCATTTCAAATGACAGCCTGTGTCTTATTGAAAGTCAACTTTGGCGAATAGAAAATGAAATAAAAAAAGAAATTCTGTGATGTAACATTTACTTACCTCCCTCTCTGGCTTGTTTGCTTTTTATTGACCCGTGCTGTGTGTCAAGAAGCACTCAGCCTCCCCGCTGAACTCCCTGTCTCATTTAAAAAGCACAGAGAGTCATCATTAAACTCCCAATGAACACTCTGTCGTTTTAGAAAATCACTGACCCAAAATAGTGCTCATTTAATTTTTGGGATACAGCTATCTTGCTCACATTGTACTGGGAACAAACTGTGCTGACTTTATCACGGTTCACCTGAACAGAGGCTTTAAATATGAGGTGTGTGAGGAGGCTTCCTCCCCTAAAACGCCTCGTCTCAAGCAGCAGATATCTCGCTCAGGGCATCTTGTACCCTCAGCCTGAATGCCCCTTCTTGAGGCACGTGGCATTCTGTCTGAACCATAAAAAGGGGCGGGTTCCCGACTGACAGCCTTTATTGCATTTATCGAAAAAGTTTGCATCAGACTTTACATAAAGGCTTGTCTTGTTTGTGCTGATATGTTGCTGAGCCTGTACAGACAAAATCAAAATCAATAACAAAAAAGCTTCAAAAGAAGAGTGGATAAAGCTTGTGATATTGTATTGATGTGACTTGTGTGACAGGGTGAGTGTAAATATTTGCTTTGATGAGGTGTCTGTACGTCAGACGCAGAATTTAATTTAGTGCTCAGAGAGAGGGGAAGCCCTGGTATGAGCTGTAGTTGGCTCTGGTGAGTAATGATGGTCAACTGTGGGTTCATTTCCTGTCTTCACTCCACTCTGCTGCCCACATGATGCCACATGAGGAAACTGTCATACTCTCCTGCCTCTTATGTCTGACGCTGCCTAGTTGCACTTAAACAAACAACGTCTACGTGCACGAGCTCACAAGCAGACTCTTTTTTTCTGTAATTCACCTAAATCAGTGACTTTTCTGAAACAGTCATTAGGCATTTTTTGTTAGCGAATATGTTACAAATTTCTTGCTTCCAGTTTTATTTTTTGTTATAATGCTATTAACTATCATCTTTTTACACGTGAACCAACCATTTGATGTGTTGATAAACAAATACCAAGCAAACAAACAAACAAACGAAAGAAAACAGAACTTTTTCCTGTCAGTATGTACACCTTTCTGTAGGCTGGGTCAGAGGTCAGCTGGTCAATATTCAACACTCCCTGGTAGATTAAAATCACATCTGTAAAATAGTTTTGATTATGCATATCCACCATTTTCATTTAGTATGATTATTACTATTATTTGAATGAATACTTAACAAATTTCTTGCTCTCAGTTTTATTTAATTACTCTACTGGTGTGGAATTAACATCTTTTTTTTTTTACAGATGAAACCACTGTATGATCTCGTGATAGTGGTCCGATCTTGACAATAAACAAATAGCAAAAAACAAACAAATCAAAAAACAAACAAAATCAAAACAAAAACAAAAAAGACAGACAGGATGAAAGAGGACAGAACTTTTTCCGGTGAGGACGCACACCTTTCCATAGGCTGGGTCAAAGGTCAGCTGGTCAACATTCAACACTTTCTGTTGGGTTAAAATCACGTTTGTTAAATGTGTTTAGTCAAGAAATGAAGCGCTCTGGATAAGAATCACATCCTCTGGGCAAACTCCCGCCTCCGTTTGACTCTCGATGGTGATTGTGATTAATGCCTATTTGCTTTTTCTCTCGGTGCCAGAAACCGGGCGTTGCCTTTGTTTGTATAAGCCGACACAACAGCAAACACAAATCAATTGTTGTGTCAATATCTGTGAAGTGGCACGGGACCTGGCACAAAGCGGCATGAGTTCAGCTGCCTTGAGGCATTCATTGCCTTTTATTGGTCAATAACACACAGCCTGCTCTGTCACATCGACCAAATAGAGCACTGACCTTCCCACAAACCCAATTACCTTGTCACTGTTGCAGCCACACTGTTATTGCCACACCGTTCCCATCATTTTTACTTAGTATCCCAACAGAGGTGGAAATACAGTATATTCTCACTATTGCCTGTGCTTGACTGAGGCTATTGGGCTCACACTCCTACTTTTAAGGTCATATACTTTTCTACAAATCCTCAACAAAAGATGTCTGAATGATTGCAACATGCATCCTGTGTTTTCCTGATTAGAGCTGTAGTTGATGCCATTCACATGAGTCAACTGCCAGGCAAAGATGCTGTAAACCCAGTTGGACGTAATATGTAAATCAGCGGACTGCCAGTGGGACCAGGGTTTGTGAAAACTCCCTGGAGCTTTTCCCAGCCGTCTTTCCTGGCTCATGGCGGTTCTTATTAACTTTCTCTGTGTTGAACTCTGCCCTCAGAAAGTTCCTGGATGCTGCAATGCCATCCGTGTCCACTGGAAAGGAGAGAGAGCAAACAAACAAACAGCAACAACAACAAAGATGTTGTATTAAAAGGAGTCAGCGGGGGTTTTTTTTTCAGTCCTAACTTTATCCAGGGCTTTCCCAGGTTAACTGGTGTCACAATCTTCCAGCTCAACTGAACTGGTTGTGATGTTTTTTCCAGTGTTCCCCTCTGTAGGTCTCCCATTACAACTAAACCATGAACATCAGAGTTCAGTCCAAATGATGGTGATTTATAGGCCATTTATCACAAAAAGGTGATGACTGCCTGGTTAACAAGTAGAGCAAATTGTGTATACACACGTCTACATGGGTCGAAAATTAGCGTGTGTCTTTGTAAATGTATGGGTCTGCTGATCAAAGCTGAATTCGATAATTACCCCCGACTGTTGCAGTGTTTAGATTGTGGGATTAAAATAGCTGGTGAACCTGTTTACACTGAGGGTAACAAAGGTATTATTAAGAGCAAATGTGTAAACACTGAGCACTGTGACACTGCAGAGATAAAGAAGCAGCAGCGTCGCATGGCACACGCTCTTTCCGTGTCCCTGGGATGTTTATTTAATCTAGAAATGAGTGTGCGGATCCATTAATGTGCATGTTGGCCACCGCTTCGTTGTGTTTGCGTGTGTGCTGCTTTGTGGGGTCTCGATACGGGAACTTAACAGGCCGTTCCTTATCCCAATCAAATGATTTGCTGAAGAGGGAATTCGTTGAACTTTGATCCTGATCCTATTAGCTGCATCACTGAGAAAAAAAAAAAGATGAAATAGTGTCCACTCAGTGTCTGGCCATTCTCCAACATGATATAATTTGACTCTGAAAGTTTTAAAGGGTTGTGATTTTAACAATGAAATTTATAGACAAATCCCATCAAGCAGATGCATCTAACTAAAATAGATTAAGTTCAGTCTTCTAAACTGTCAAATATTTCTAAATGCTGTCTCTATCAAGAAGAGCCACTCTGTGTGCTGCGAGAAATAATTGACTCACCTTCTAAGACATGCCGTAAATTACTCCCTGTTAGAGTGACTGTGGGAAAGGGACTGTCCAAAACTCTGTTCCTGTGTCTCAGAAAGTGTTTTTACTGGGGAGGCAGTTTGCTGGCCGGGTGCCCGGCGGAGGAGGCGCTTGGCCATCCAATGAGAACATTTTCTGAAACTCCAACAGAAAATTCCCAGAGCAAGACAGAGGGGACAGCAGGGTTACATTAAAATCACAGAGGGATGCTCTCACGGGGCGGGTTATGGGTCACTTGACCTCTGGCACGGGCACACAAAAACACAAATTTGTCTGTCTAGCTGTATTGAAAGAGAAATCCAAATTGTTGGGTTTTACTTTCGCTATTATTCTCTGTGTTCGTGTTAGATAACTGTTTGTTTTGTTTACCCGCTTGTTCCCACTCAGGTCATGCAGGGCTGGCGCCTGTCCCAGCATGCACTGGGTGGAAGGCACAGAGACACCTTGAAAGGTTGCCAGTCCATTACAGGGCTAACAGAGAGACAATAACACACACACACACTTTCACATATACCTATTGCCAGTTCAGGGTCTGCAATCCACCTGATGTGCTTGTCTTTGGACTGAAGAGGAAACCCACACTAACACTGGGAGAAAATGCGAACACACACACACACAGAAAGGGCCAAGTTGGGAACAAAGAACAGATAAATCTCAACCAAGATAAAGAGCAAAGACAAAATGTCGCTAGAAACCAAATGTGGATCTAAAATACTATTGAAAAGGGCAAACACTCAAAAATAAATCCATAAATATTTGATAATGCTTAGTCCATTAATTAGCAGGCATTAGGTTCCTAATTACCAGGAATTTATTAGCCCAGACCAAGCAGATTGGTTGGGGCTGGCATGCAGCTTGAGCGTCTCTCTGGGTCCCGCATGTTGCCTTGCAGGTGTTTGGAGACGTGATGTTGTGTTCACGGCAGTGGATAGTCATCTCTATTTGTTTTGCACCTTATCTCTATATTCGTCTCCTTTTGAGCAACGAATAGGAGGTAATGTGCATTTCTCCACACCTCAAAAGTTGCAGACCGCTCCTATCTCCCACACAAACTCTATCCAGCATCACCAGAGGTTATGTTGTGCAAGGGTGCATGAAAGGCACGTTTGATCATGTTTTTTTTTGGTTTGCCCATTATGCAGAACTGATGTAAGGCAAGTAACGGCTTTGTTTGTGGAATGTGTTTATAGTGACACGTTACTGTTGGGATGACACTGTCAGGGGTAACGCGCTCCCTCCAACAAACCGAGACAGACAGAAAGCGCTCAGAGGCCAAGAAGCAACGAGAACTCCAAGAGAGAAATGAGTCAAGAGGCGGAGAGCCGGAGCAACACTGTGCAGGACAGCAAACTGGGGAGTGTAACATGACTTACAGTCAAGTGTGTGCTTTGATTAAAACGAATGACTGCACTGGTCTGGTTCAGAGTGCTTTGTAAATGTGATGAAGAAAGGGTTTCAGTGGATTTCATTTACAACAGAGAGTCTACTGATTTGTGGCATAAATACACATTCATTTGATTAATAGTTATGTTGCAGATTGTTTTTAATTATGGTAGTCCTATAGTTAAAAAAAATGACAACACTGGCTGCTTTTGGGAGCAGAAGAATAAAAAGAAGAACATAGGGAGAGAAGACCTCCTTTCAGACCTCCTTCAGTCAGAAAGAAAAGACCTCACCGCCTTTTTTCTGATGTTCCTGGTATGTTTTTAACTAAGAAATATGATTCATTATAGTACAAAATATTTTAGGATCTATGTCATTAGATTTTGCCAAATATTGTGATGATGTAATCAAAGTGTTTTTTTTGTCATTCTGTTCATCCCAACACTCGATCAATTTTATTTGTTTTTGGTAATATAACTTTACAATGTCCTTATTCCAGTATATTGACCTGCTAACTTATGGAAATATCCACAATACATAATATATTTACAGTGGATTAACATCACTATTTGAGTGGCTGTATTAAGTATTTTCTAAGGGAGATTGTGCACCAACATGTTTTGGTTGTTAGTTAAAACAACTACAAGGAACTATCATTTTGTCGTGATTTCGGCAGCCCCTGTGGACGAAAGCGGTACTGTGGTAAAGATCCTGATCTGGCCTCACTCTGAAACTGAGTGAGAGAGAGATGTCAGCATTGCATGTGACAAGACACACTTCTAGAAATAGCCTGATGTAGGTCAGGCAGAGGCATTGGTATCAAAGTGCAACTGCTTCATAACTGATTAAAAACTGCTTACATTTACTTGAATAAACAGATTAATGCGCTGGAATAGTGCCATTGTAAAGTGAGGTGTGACTGTCCTCTTTTCTAAAATACTCTGAATACTCTGGATTGAAATGGACTCAACTTAAAGCGTCACCACAAATTTACTCTCTCCGCTGCATCAGAGGATCAGTATTCTGGTCAAGAGCAGCAACACTTGTGGCAGATATTTTGTCAAAAGAGTATTTACACAGGAGATTCAGAGAAACGTGCGCACAGTGTGGGCCACATGTCCAGAACAAAGCCTTGTAAAAAGATGCAGCCACGTGTGTTATGTTGACGTGGGGGCTTGTGCAGCGTGGCAGAGGTTACCGTCTCTGACTGCCCTTATCATTCCTTTATTTTTATTTTGCGTAAATTTTAAGGCACTGTTGATTATATGTTGTTTGTGTGTGTGATTATTCTATGCGTAATGCTTAATTTCTGAATACATAGCAAGTCAATGCAGTGTGGGAATCAGCCTAGAAGGTTTAGCAGCAATTACTACTAATACTACCACTACCACTAATAATAATCATGTATTATAATAATAATAATGATGATGATCTGGGCCACTGTGACACCTACATGAAACATTTGGTGTCAGATTCTTCCGGGATTCCCTCAGATTCTCCCTCATCTTTGTGTGAATTGTAGTAATGACAAACACATTTGCCTTTACCTCACTGAGGTGAGTCATGATCATAAAGCATGGCTCCGCTCTCCCACTGTAGTCTTCACATGTCAGGAAGTGAAGGATTGAGAGCAGATGTTGAAACACATCCCGAGGCACAGAAACACATCTATGGAAACCGGCTATTTTCAAACGGTGGATTGATTGAACCTGTATTAGTGGCATTTATTTGTGGCAACAGCTTGTTTTATAAACCACGACATGGAATTGAATGAAACCACTTGAAACGTAATATTTTAGAGTGTTTTGTTTCTGAGGATGGGGCCTGCTCAGCTGTGCTCAGCTCGTTCCCACGGTAACCTGGTAACCATGACTGCAGCTCTTTGTTTTTGCAGCACTCACTCTAGCTCAAGCACCATTGGTGAAGCTATTAATCACCACTTGTGCGATAGATATGTATTTAAAATCAGCACACTGACTCATTTGTACCAGTGAAGTGCCTACCCAAATGGGCCGGGTCCACATTTCAACAGGGTTGTAACTCCTTTGTTCCTAATAATGTTTTCACATTCTCGACATTTAAACTGATCTCCTTGAATTGACCCACGCTTTGGATTTAGTCATCCTGGCAACACTGTGGCCGGCCTCTCCTGTACCTGCTCGTTCACTTGTAAGATTCAGTGCAGACTGTGAGGCACCGTGAGACGGCATGAAACTTTATCCATTTGTTCTTTCTAAAGTGATAAATAATGCAATATAGACAATATTATCCTTACAACCATCTTGTAATAACTAATTTAAACCTGGAAAAGAAGAATTCATTTCCAACAGATTATTCATTCACAAACAAATCTGAAGCTCATGAATTTTCTATAAAGTATAGAAGATCCAGTCGGCAACAGGAGAATTAGTTGTGTCAAGAATTTAAGCCGCTTACCCTGATTTAAAAAGCACCATTGTGTGTTTTGTTTTGGTTAAAACGGAGTCCCACTTGCATTTTTATTGCCCGTTGTTTGACAAGTTTTTAATTCTCTCAAACAACAAACAAACAAACAAACAAACACACAAATAGCAGTCTTATGGGGATGCCAAACTGCACTGCCTGACAAAGTGTAACATATGTGCTTCTGTACCTGTGCTCATTAGACAAAAACAAACAAAAACAAAACAGAAAACAACATAACTTTAGTAAAGTTAATGTCACTGAAATTTGCCTTTAGTCTTGAATAGGAGCTGGACCTTCCCTTGACCTTGTCCGCACCGCCCCCTGATTTATTTATGTTTTTATTATCTTTTCCCCATCATCTTGGTGATGGCTGCCAGATTTCCAGTGGCTGAAACCTCCAATGAGTTACACAGATCCTTTGTTGGATTTGGCAGCGTGTTCGTCTTCGTCTTCTGCCAAAATTCTTCAGAAAGTCCAGAGGAGGCATCGTTTGGAGTAGGTGGTTTAACCTCCCTACTCCGAAACCTATTAAGTATGACTGGAAGGCTTGAAATCCTGCTGGACACTGGTGCCATAAAATTCATTTAATTTATTTGCCCCGTGTTGACTCACAGACCTCGACACACACTTACAGCAACCGAATACCTGCAACCAGTTCAGGCTTCCCGCTCTAAAAATTTGCGTTCATTTGCACACACACACACACACACACACACACACACACACACACACACACACACACACACACACACACACACACACAAACACACTGATATAGATGGATGCAAACTAATGTGGAATTCAAATAATGGGAATTTCTAGCCAAACCATTCTAACGTACAACAAACTGTGCAAAAAATAAAGTTACCTGCAAAATTAGATATCCACTATTAGAAAAATCTGACACCTTCTCTCTGTTTTCAGAACAGTTCTACTTTTTGGCAGAACTGTTCTGTAAACAGACATCTGTGTGGTTTCATCTGTGTTTTTTCAATATTGACTTGCTAACAATATTTCATGTAGTTAAGATTTGTCAAAATTGAAACCAGTTTGAAATAAAACCCTTCAAAACTCTGACACTTCACACACTCACACACACTTAACTAAACTAAACTACAGATTTATGGCAATGTCTTGCCATGTTAAACATTTTGTACTTCATCAGCAATGACTTGCAGGTTGCTGATGATGGAAGAAATGGCCACAGAGTTTTGATCTGGGTGACAGGGCAGATCTGTTTGGTAATCTGAGTCCTTGTTGTCAGACTCTAAAACCCTGCAGTGAAAGTCAACTCCCCTTGCAAGGGCAAAGTAAATGCTTCCCTTTCTTATTTAAAACCTAATAATAATGATAACAAGTGAACACTATGCATTGAAAAAGAAGATGGTGATCACAGTCAATTCTTGGATGTTGTTGTGTTCCTGTTATATCGTATTATTAATGCAGGATGTCATAAATCACACTGAAAATTAATGAGCAGAGTGATACAAAAAGAACAAAATGTGTGTCTGTGTCTGTTTTCAAAGAGAAAGCATGTAGTGGCAGCACTTGGCTGGTGGCAGTTTCTCACGTTTTTGATTATGGTGGTAGATGTTACTGTTCCTGTTAGTGATGATGGTTGCAGCTGTCAGCTGTGCAAGTCCATGCAAGAACCTTTCTCCCAAAAGAACAGCAACCTGGACCTGGTCACAAGATCACTGCCATTTTACTTTAACAAAGAACTCCAAACAAAGGTCTCCAAATGATGGTTCCTTTCTTTGTACAGCCATATAATCCAAGACTCCAAATGATGGTTGTTTATCCTCCAAAGTGGCTGCTAAAGCAGACTGGTAAGACTATTTAACTTACACCCAGGCAAGCTATTCCATTGCTCTTTATGGCCCACGTTTGTTCAATGAATACCAAAACGGATCAGATCCGACTAAGACCGAGCATTTGTCAGGAGACGAAGAACTGCTGAATTTTCCTCAGATCAGATTCATCTGTCGGAGAAAGCCCAAGGTGGTGCAACTTATACACTGATGAACAAACTGCTCTTCTACCATGCCAACCTGAAAGACATTTCACCAAAGATTCTCCAGCTCATCACTACTACCACCTGAGGAGAATCAAAATCAGAATCAGGAATACTTTATTGATCCCCGAGTTGAAATTGGGTAGGAGCAAACAGCCATGACATAGTACAGCCATTCCCTGCCTCCACCTCAGCCTCTCCAACCACATGTCCATCATGCTGGTCCCTGCCAACGGCCCTCTGCCTAAGTCCAGGAAACCAACAACAAAGGTCATCACCGTGTGGCCTAGTGGCGCTGCCTCCATGCCCCGGGACTGTTTCGAGTGTAGTGATTTGCAGATCTTCAGAGAGGCAGGAACAAGCACTGAAGATGTGGACCTAGAGGAGTATGTGTCATTTACTGGCTACAACAGCAAGTGTGTGAAATATGTTATCACCACCAGAACAATTCACCCCAACCAGAAACCCTGCCTGAATGCAGAATGCAGGACTGTTGATGCAACTGCACTCAGAGCTACAAGAAGAAGCCTAACCATGAGGATAAAGAGGGCAAAAGCTGCCTATGTTCCAAACATTTAGATTCACTTCTTCACCTACGACCTCTGGAACATGTGGAGGGGCATCAAGAGCATTACAAACCACACCAGAAGAGACACAGAGTGCACCAGGACCTGTCCATCCAAGGTGAGCTGCCCCTCAGTGCAACCGCAGTAGATGTGAGGAGGACATTGCAGAAAATCAACTCATACAATGCTGCATCATGCCTGGACAAGATCCCAGGCCAGGGACCAGCTCTCACCAGCTCTCACCAGCTCTGAGAGGTGCTGACAGGCATGTTTAACATCTCACTCTCCCAGGTGATTGTCCCAACATGCCTCATGCTTTTAGGGTGCTATCATTATCCCCGTCCCAAACAGTCAACAGTGTCATGCCTGAATGACCATCACCTGGTAGCACTCAGTACAATAATTAAGAGGTGCTTCGAGTGCTGGTCATGACACACATGAAGAAGACCATCATCCTCACAGTAGACCTCCACCATTTGCCCCACCACCACTGCAGATGTCATTTTATCTGTGGTTCCCCTAGCCCTCACACACTGGGAGAGCAAGGACTCCTGTGTCAGACAGCTGTTCCTGGACTTCACTTCTGCCTTTTAGACCACCACCCCACAAACCCTGTCAGACAACCTGTCACTACTTGAACAGAGCTCATGTCTGTGCAACTGGGCGCTTTGACAAAAAGGCCCATTAGAATCCACAGCATCTCATCCTCCCCCATCATCCTCAGCACTAGTTCCCCACAGGGATACGTCCAGAGCCCCCTGCTGCACACGCTGCTGACCTATGACCCTTCGAAATGTTGTTCATTGACAGTAAAGTTTATTGCAAGGGTTAAGACAGTGAGTGGCAATCTTCTTTTCTTGCCAGTTGGATCCTTCTTCCTACACACCTGTCTACAAAAGGCTGCAGGTGTGTATGAGCCTTCATAGTCAGGTTTTGGCATACATTCTGCAAAGTCATATTTTCTCTAAAATTGAGTGAAAATTCTATAAATTATTGTTGAAGCACAACACTCATAAAACAGAAAACTGTATCCACCTTTACTCACTTGGACCAAATTGTCTCAACGGACAAAAAGGGCATAAGGTATATTATTAAAATTTCATATTTAGGTTATTGTGAGATATTTTGAATACATTTTCTGCTTTGCATCACACAAAATATGCAAAAAAAAGCTGATATCAACATATGGATTTACACATATTTTTAAAGACACATATCTATACCCACAGGGATTCATACATCCCCCCCAACCAAACCCAACTCCACCGGAGGCACGGATACAAATCACTGCTTCCAGAGACTTGGCGTCCTTGCCAAGCAGTGCTTTGGCCTTCCTGCTGAGTGTTTTCCACCATGGAGAAACACACCTTGCCCAACAACATGTCAATAAGCTTGTTTTCCCTCACAAAAATTAGGCTCAAGCTCAGTGAGTTTAGGCTGTGATTTCCTTTCCTTTCCTTTCCTTTCCTTTCCTTTCTGTTTCTTTTAAAGTTGATAAAGCTTCTTGGTGTCATTTTCACTGAGATTTTCTTTATGTTTTTAACGCCACACTCAGATGGAACTGGGGAGCATGTAAAGTGCTCACGGTGGGAGACATCAGTGTGACCGCATGTAAGGAAGAAAAAAAAGCCAATTGCTAGGAAAATACTTTTTTTATGCATACATTTGTACACTGGCCACACTGAGTGGTTCATCTCAAAATTACCAGCCACAGCCATGATGAACCAGTATTTGATCATAGATAGATAAATAAATAGATAGACCTGAGGCTGATAACCAACAGGGAATGTTGTAGTTTCTGTACAGAACTCTCACTCAGATGACCTCTTCAGAAACAGAGTGATAAAGAAAGAGAGAGAGAGAGGGAGAGAGCAACAGAAGTAGACAGAGAGGAAAAAGGAGAAAGATGAGGATAGAGACAGAAAGGGGAGACAGAGGAAGTGGGAGGGAAGGCCGGGTGGGATTGACTGAAATGGGATACACTAATGGATATAACATCCACCATCTTGCCATTACATCATTAATGAACAGTCCCAAATTAAGACAATGTGTTTAATCAAAAATGTGTCTATTGCCACTGAGGGGAGGTGAAATCAGGACGAGGGTTTTATTCCTCAGTCAGTCTAATTATTAATCCCACAGTCTCAAAAAAAAAAAAAAAAAAAACAGCCTCCCTTCACTCAAACCTCTGTGGCTGTTTCTTCCCATTTCAAGCCAGACCAGCGGACATTTACTGTACAAAACAAACTACTTATGGGCAACTCATTTAATCCTTTATGAAGGCTTAAAATCTCACTTTACTGGGGAGGAAAGTGCTAGTGGGAGAGAGATTATTGTACTTGTTTCCTGTGCAGGTCAACTTGTTTTGTGATTTTTTTTTTAAGTCAAACTTGAAGGCAGCATGGTGATCCGCCTTATTCCGCCTTGACGCAACACACTGAAAGCGTGTGTGTTGAAAGCTCCTTAAAAACAGGAAACCGTAGCGGAAACAAGTGGAGTTATCTCATGTTTCCCCCCATTTGGTTTATACATTTAAGGTTTGAGGAGCCAGTATGAGAAACCCAGTGCGTTCAGGTCCTGAGCCGAGCTGTTGGGTGAAACTCCGGCGGAGCTGTCCGCGGTGCTGAAGCGGACTCACTCTGCAAGAGGCCTCAGCGGGAATTACACCGTCAGCCTCTCAGCACGCCGCTCGAAACAAGCCCAACAACTTGACGACGCCAGCGCACAGCTTTCTTTTTAAATCCTGACAATAAACAGCCTCGTCCAGCGCGTCCCTTGTAAACACCACAGCAAAACTACAGTCATCTGCACCATCGCGACGCTTTTGTAAAAAATGAACACCACAAAGCACAATAAGGGTCACTGGAAACTCACAACTGAGCACCACAGACATTGTGTCCCGACGGGAATATAATGGGAACATATCATTCAGATTTAATTAGAGGGGCACCTAAACAAACAAACAAACAAACAATTAAACTGATAAAAAACGCAACAAGCCTCACCACCTCCGCACAAATGAACCTTTTGTTTTTGTCATTATTTTTATAATGAAAGAAAAGTGTCACTTTAAAGCCAAATGCCGCTCAAACTTTAATTGTGTTTCAAGCAGGATTTATTTGAAAAAGAGAGAGGAAGGAAGACAAAATCAAACAAACCTACCTGAAGTAGTTTTTTCTTTTCTTTACTTCTTATCTTTTCTTCTTTTCTTTTCTTTTTTTAATTTCAAAAGCACGGTCCTCTTGCTCAGGGTTCACACGACTGTCCGACCCACCGCTCCGTTCAACCGGACTATCCCCTGTGCCAACACACCGCCCCGCTTCACAAAACGCTGTCAAGCCAAGCGGAACTACAAAGACAAGACTTCCTGTGGACTTCTGTCCCCCGCAAATAAAATCCAGGTTGAATAATCTAATCCAATATATCAGATTAGAGTAAACATTATTGATCCCTGTAGGGAAACTGGGTCATGCAGCAGCAGAGAAAACATGGCATTTAAAAATAGGACAAAGAGAACTGAGAGGATAATGAATCGTATAGTTACATTAAAATAACACATTTAGGCTCATGCAATGAAACAATTAAATGAACAAGCATAGGGTATTTTAGCTGACACATTTAAAAGCTAGAAGTGGACGTGAAGGTTCATGTGCACTGCAAGCTGTTTGTATTAAAAGAGTATGGGTGATAGAAAGTAAAGAGGTGTCGACTATGCTGAATCCTTTTTTATCATATGTTTTAACAGGTAGTTGCATGTCATATTTCAGTTTCAGTTGATTTAAGTGCAGTGTAAATGCAGTGTAATCTTCAGGGCGGAGTCAGGCAGGACCACAGTTTTTATGTGGTTGGATTATGGGAGAACTGAAAGGTGGAGCTTTGGCAAACATGACACAAAATGAAGAGTGACCTGGTGCAGTTGCGTGGGATGTTTGTCTCCTACTACAGCCTCTGACCACACAACTTCAGATGACATTTACTGATCCCTTTTTAGAGATCTAGGCTGTTGCAGCAGCAAATATGATTGGATTCATCAGGGGAAAAGACAAACGCATCTTAAAATAAGCCATAAAACAGTGTTTAAAAATAATACTAAATACAATAAAGCAGAAAATAGAAGGTGCCGTCATACTGTAACATGTATTGACTGAAATGGGGACAGTGTGTGGATTTATAACCTGTAACAATTATGTAACAGTTATTGTGTCAATACAGCAGCCTCAAGTGAATAAAAGAAGATTTAAGGATATTGATCATCAGTTAATACAGTACACATAAAGACTAACACCCTAACAAACAGGAGGCAAGGGCGCTACACAGTGTTTTTAGGGATTGGTGCTCAGCCCAAAGCAGAAAGAAATATTTTCTCTATCAGCTGTCCTAAGAGCAGGGATGAAGACTTATACCATATTTGATTAGAAATGCATATTCAAATAAAGTTAAGTGATGCTTTGCCGAAATTTGATCAGAATTTCATAAAAAATAAAACTGTGATTAGTCATCTTTTCTTTCTGATTATAGTAATGAGAGGCTAAATCACAGTAAAATTCACTGTAAAATGGCCAGTAAATACACTTATGCCATATCACAGTTAATTTCAGATGAGTGCACGAAACACTGAACACATACGTGGGCTAGCAGCCCTGTGGAGTTTATCCAAACTTTTACTGATAAAACATTTCTCTGGGCAGCCCACACCAGGGAACAGGATGCTTTCATTTAACTGGACCCTGAAAGATTTTAAGGAGTGCTGTGTATGGATTTACACAGTCATCAGAATCAAAACCTGAATTTGCTCTTGAAAATACACCTTGATTTCAGTTTCAACTTGTACATTTCTCTACTTTGACGTTTGAATATTATTTTCATATTTTTGTTCGCTTTTACTTTGAAGAGTAAAAGCCGTGTGTTTTCCGGTGTGGTTGTGTCTCTCTTGACGCTGCTCTCAAAATGGCCGCGCCCTCTGACGTCAGAGGCGGCGGATAAGAGGCTGGGCGGCTCAGGTCTGCTCAGATCTGAGAGGCTGCTGGTCAGAGCTGGAGGTCAGGGCTCAACGCAGCTGAGGGACACATGAATCTGCACATAAACACAAAGTCACAGTGTGGATCACACAGGTGGCTTATCAAAACATTATCAAAATATCCCAGTAACCTATTTTTCTCCTATAACCTTTTTTTTCCCCAAAGATTTATCGGAATAATTTGTACAGTACCAGTATTTTTTTTTTTTTTTAAGTTTTATTAGAATATGGAAGGAGAAAGGCAAACCAAGTTATTGCTTTTCTGAAAATAAGTGTTTAAATTGTCAGGTGTTGCACTGAGATTGGCCACTGTTTAGAGAGAGAAAGAGCAAGATTGGTGTGATTTTGCTGTTTTGTTTTGTTTTGTTTTGTTTTTCTACCCCATTTTCTGTGCAGGAGAGAGGCAGAGACAGACCCAGACAGGCAGGAGCAGTGAGGGAATGAGAGAAGGAGCGAGTGAGAGAGTCAAACTGTAAGCGGAGCTCTTTCATTTCCCACATCCTCTCTGCAGATCTGCCTCTTTCTTTCCAGATGTCTGCACAGGAAATGACCCACATGGACACTTCAAAGGGGGCAGGTTCAGCAGGTACCATCTGACATACACTGATATGTGCTGAGACGGTGACACACACACACACACACACACACACACACACACACACACACATACACACACACCCACACACACACACACACGT
>OMLB01018870.1:26562-44558 GCA_900302555.1 Myripristis jacobus | reverse complement strand
CTCTCCCCCTAACCTGTTTTCTCTGCATGTGCTGGAGCACACTCCACTCGTCTTTCTGGATGCACCACGTGGGCAGAGTCAATACAGCCCTGTAGGAAACATTACACTGTACTGACTTGCCCGGGGCAACTCGGTAGTGAGATTGAACCTCAGAGTCACCAGGGAGCTTCTGTAGGAGTTTCAGACATAGAGTTCTGCTAAAGGTGCAACTAAATGAAAAACTTTGTTTACTAGTAGATGCAATGCAGGAACAAAGCTGTGTGATGATCAGGGCATTTCCATATGTTGGATCTAATCCTCGGGTCAATTCATATACACAACCCCAAAAGCTAAAAAACGACAGATTGTTTGCTTACAAAGGCAGTGAGCGCACTGTGTTCTAATGAAGAGACAAAACAGTGATCTGACAGTCTGCTTCCCACCTTCCAGGGACATTGCGGCTCGGAACTGCCTGCTGACCTGCAAAGGACCGGGCCGAGTGGCCAAGATCGGAGACTTTGGGATGGCCCGGGACATTTACAGGTAACAGCTCCAAAGCACACAGGGTGTTGAGATGAAGTCAATGCTGAAATCTAAGCAAATCAAGCCGAAGTTCAAGACCAAAATAGGCAACTGTGCATGTCGCTCCAAATGTAAATGCTTAAGAAACACAGACACTGATCTGCCTGCAGGGGCCCTGTACTACACTCTTCAACATCTAACTGATTTACTGAGGTATAGAAGTTTAAGAACCTTTATATACTTAAATTAATTATTGAATTGTTTCTAGTGCTGGGGAGATGATAGATACAGTAGACAGGATTATGATGATACATAGGCAGGATCAAGACAAGCCAAGAGACAATAGTGGCTGAGACCAAAGCAACACCAAGATGTCAACAAATTGTTCTCAATACCAGATTCAAGCACTACAGCCCTGGATTAACATAATACTGAAGAATCGCTTTATTTGCCATGAACAGTGAACACAAACAGGGATTTGCCTTGTCTTGAAACTGATGAAAGGACACATTGGCCTATTCCCTGATCCAGGCAAACATGGTACAATGCCTTAAAGCTGTTGTTGGCAAGATTTGTTATGTAAAAATACACCTGTCTCATCAGCCTAAATCGCAAACTAGGACTGCAACAGAGAGAAGTGTCCCATCGCCATTAATTGAGACATCTTATACACACCCTATTTGCCCCAAATGATATTTAAGTGAATTTTTACATTTCTCAATTGTTGCTTCCACAAAGCGACAAATGAAAATTTAAAGAGCGAAATCCAAACTGTCACCTAAAACAGCAGTGAGCGTCTCTACCCACAGGAAGCTGGACTCGCCAACATTAGATCTTTTGCCTCTCTTATCCCTCTGATATCTTTCGGTATAAAACAATCTCAGGCTGTCCGGGTTGGTAAACATCATTTTGCCGTGTGCAGTTTACTGATGTCACCTTACAGGACTTCTGGGTATTGGCGTCCTTCATTTTCAAACAGTTACCTCTCATTGCCATTTTGGACTGTGAAATTACCTCGTGCAGCTTTAAATTGAGTTAAAGGGGACAGTGTGTGACATAAAACAGACACTATGCATACCACTTTACACATAGAGACTCAGCTTCCTTTGACTATGCAGTAGTAGCAGACATATGTATGAGGACTGAACAAAAATCAAATCAGATTAAATTTTAAGCAAATGCGCTAGCTCAGTGTTTTGGAACACATTTCCTCCAATGTGAGAACATTTACTGCTCCCTTGTTGTGACAGAGACTTAGGAGTGTACAAATGTTTGAGCTCAGCTGTACAGCGCCTTCACTCTTGATCACCGTGTCCTACTGACGCTATCTTTTACTCCGCATCAGCTCATCTGTAACCCCACCGGCGTCATATTATTCTTAGCAGTAACTTTTTAATATAGCTACCACGACTTTGCATGACATCATTTAAATGAATGCACAATCCAACAGGGAAATCTCCCAAGCCTTTCATCTGGCAAGAAATTAGAGCAGGGGAAATGTGTCACAACATCCAGCTGTATCAACGCAGCGCTTTCGAATCAGCCACCGTAAAGTCGCACGAGAGGAAAGTCACTCTCAGAGCATCCGGAGAAGGTTGTTGCATAATCCCCCCGGGGAATCACATTAGGAGCGCTCGATTTAATTGCTGATGTCAGTTTTTCAGGTGTCTCAATGTGATTTTGTGTTTTTATTGCTCAGCCTGGAGCTATGGTGCTGGGACCAGGCCTGTTTTTAAATCATTAATATTGTTATTAATGCAGGAGGGAGGAGGGTGTTTTGTAGTGCAGTGCACTGGTGTGGCATTGGTGAGCTGTTTTTGTTATATGATGTGGCCCTCCTGCTGTGTGACAAGGGACATAGGAGTCCTTTTGAGGCGGTCGCAGGGGACTGGAGTTACGGTGAGGGACTAGGACAAGGCTTAATGTCAGCTTTTCATCTTTCCCGTGGACAGTCACATGCGCTCGCACACACATATAAACGTGTATGCGCACATACTTTACTTTTCTCACAAATTCACTTTCATGCCATAATGCATGCATGCACAGCAGTGTCACAGCAGTAAGTAAAAAGTAATCAAATCTATTATACTTTCAGAAAATGTAATTATGGTTCCTCTTAAAAAAACACGACTTAAATCAATCTGATACCTATTTACCATAATGTATGCTGTGAATTTAGGTCACAAAGATTTATGTGAGCCTGGAAAAGTGGCTGTTTCTGAAAACAAAAAGGTGACTAAACTGGGTTTAAGTGAGTTTACCTCCCACGACACATCTGGTGCACACATACTGATGCACATAAAGTCTGTGCTTAAGGATACACAACACAAACACACCTGCACCCGTGCACAAATAGTACACATTCCCTCCCTATGTGCACGTCCCCTACCTTACTTGCTCTTCAGTACAACCTTTTCAATGTCATTGCTTCTTACAATTAATTTCTACTTCTCTAATGCCTCTCCATCTTCTAACTTCATTCTGACATACAATTAGTCACACAGAAATGCATGGGTACACAAAACACACACACACGTAAGACACCACCGAAGCTAGCATTCCCCGGGCCTGCAGCTAAGCCTTCCTAATCTCCAGCTCAGCTTTCAGTCTGTGTTGGTGGTGTTAGCAGCAGTAATAAATATGTCCATAAACCCCATGCTAAAAAAACATATATACGTCGGGTGATCCTCTGATTGAGGGATTATCAGTCTGGTACTCTTTTTCAGAATATTTCATGATTTTTTTAAAGGATAGATAACAGGATGAATAGCTAGTAAATACACAATAGAGGTTTGGTATGTTCAGTTTATATTTTGTAAAGATGTATTAATACCTGCTGAGGCCAGACAGAAGGTGGCTGCAAGCACATCACAATGAGGAATGGCATTTTGGAAAAAAAAAAAAAGTGCCTTATTTTTGTGAAGACCATACCGCTCAAACTGTCCTTCACAGGGTTACTAATCCTCTCCTGATGAATGCAGCATGCACCGAGCGTTCAGTCTTGCCACATTTTGATCTAATCGCATCCTTTGATGGAGAGTGGCCGGTCCACTTCTCTTAGCATTTTCCTTTATTGAAGTAGGCAGGAAGAAGCAGAGTAAGGCAGACGCAGTAGAGGAGGCGGTGGCAGGATTCAGTCCAAGGCCGGCAGGTGTATCAGTCACTGGATTAATCGTGTTATTCAAATTGATAGACTGAAAAACTGGGGCGGTATCTCTGTGACTGCCCTGCACTAGTTCTTACCTTATCTTTAAACAGACTGGTCATCGTTTGTCGGGCTTCATTGATTATGTGTAGTTTGCCTCAAGGCTTACGTCTTGTGGATAGAGTTTTCTTTGTAGATGTGTCCTCTTGGCCATATTATTTGTCAGCATAACATCTCTTCACTGCTGCACTGAAGCCACACAGCTGTATCTCTCAGTCGAAGTCCAAGTTCTTGCCATTTGGACCTGAAAACATCTCCAGATAAATGCACTTCTCTCACTTCTCTAATTTGATATATCAAGCCTGGTTGTAGGAATATTATTGATCCATACAAGCATCACAGTAAAAACTGCTATAGCAACTGAAGAACACCACAAAGATCTGACTGATTTTGTCTTTTAATGAAACTGAGAGACTCGGTGTTGAACAGTGGCTTGGCTGCAGAGTGAACCCACATCATATTATCTCCATTTTAGCGTGGGTCTCTTGGGTTGCCTGTCATTTTTCTGAACTGACAGATTATTTTTAAGGCGCACACAGCACTTACATCACACAACTTGGGTCTTGCTATAAAGCCACTGCTTTTAGCAATAGTTCACATATTTTAACCCCTTGCGAACCGGAGTGCAGCCTGAAATTTTCAGGCACTTCAGGTTAAAGACACAAGCTGATGGGGTCGGGGCTGTGTAAACCCATAGCTCTATCTGAGGAGCTTAGGCAGCCAAAAGGAAGGTCATCTTTATTTGTTTGTTCTCCCCTGCCTCATTCATGTTGCATTTGCCCTTTTTATTCTTTTGAGGCCCTGTTTTTCATTTGTATCTGGGATGTCTGTTTTCTTTCCATTCTGCTTTTTCACCTTTATTTACCCAGGAAAAGTCGACTGATAAATTATACTACCGACCACCAAAGTGGTTGGGCTTCCAGAGGATATCCGATTCCTTTTTTGTTTTTGTTGAGGGTGAAAATGGTTAGGATTTCTGGTTCCCATGTGCCAGAAATTTTGTCTTTTAAATATATTATACCATGGTCTATTTTCAACTAACACCCTCCTCTTATTGAACTTATTCATATGGCAGACATGAAAACCTCAGGGTATGCATATGTCAAACTAGTGCAACACATATAATTGAGGATAAGATATTTTTTGCAAAGAGATTTCAGAAACAACAACCACAACTGCTTGAATTTAGCAGGGAAGTTTGTTTGCTTACTAGTTAGTTAAGCTAATGACCTAGACTATCTGTTAGTATGTGCCAAATAAAGCTGAATATGTGAGTCTATATCACTCCAGACTGTAAGCATAGCCTTTCTAATTTAGCTGCTGTAAAACCGCAGTCTTCTCGAGGTAGCCACTCTGTAGCTCTGCTGGAACAGTTGCTGGTTGTAAGCATCTTGCTCAAGGACACCTCTCAAACTAGGCTTACATCAGGTAACTTGGATCTTGATATGTCCATTTTCGTGCAGCATTGCAGTTCATGTTTGTGCTCGCTGGGTGCCTTGAGCGGGATGAGATGAGCCAGGCGGAGACCATATCAGGAGCAACAATCACATAGCACCCGCATCAGATAATTGCTCTACTAACAAGAGAGTAAGACAGCATTAAAAAGGGCTCAGACTGGGCCTGGCCCGGTGAAAAATCCCTCTTTTCTTCCGTGGAGATAAGGAGCTCTTAGAGGGTCTCTCAGACAGTCTGCATATTAGCGTAGTGAAACTATGATTTGATCAGCAGTGTGCTGATAGAGCTGGTGTCAAATAGTGAATTAATTGCTGGATGTGAGATTTTTCTTTTTTTTTTTTTGCCTCTGCTTTTGAGGGCTATGATATTGCCATGGCAATATCTCTGTAAACTTGTTTTAGATTTTTCCTTTTTTTGTCCCTTGTTTTCATGTGTTGGATTATTCCTGCGTCCTTTCTCTCTCTGCCATTGATTTGTGTGCCACCTCTATACTTTCCTATGGGAGTGCTTTGCGTGTCATCTATTATCTCCCTTTCTGTAGCTACACACAATGATATAACGGTAGATTAAACGGTGGGTAAAATGTTGTATGTACATCCAATTGGTGGTCATGGAAAAAAAGCAGACAGGCAACAATATAAAGAAAAAATGTGCTTCCAAGATGAATTGCTGACTTTCTTTGCTAAATTACCGTATTTTCACAGCAACACAGGTTTGATACTGCCTTGGTACTTTGAATTTATATCCATTTTTTGGTCATCGTCAAGCATGTGTTATTCCCAATATGTTCTTGTGCCTGCAGAGCAAGCTACTACAGGAAGGGCGGGCGTGCCATGCTGCCGGTGAAGTGGATGCCACCTGAAGCGTTCATGGAGGGCATCTTCACGTCCAAAACAGACACCTGGTGACTATGCCAACACCACCCCCGCTAATTAACTACTCACAGCGAGGACAAAGCTCACCCTCCTTGCGATTCTCCCGTCTATATTTCACTCTCTAGACGTCCACCGTCCTCACCTGCCCTTCCTCTCCCTCAAACTCTTTTACCTTCCTCTGTCCTTCCGCTCCTTTGCTCCCCGGCCATATGTTTTATTTTATTTTTTTATATATTTCTTGACTTTTCTCTCCCTCCTCCTTGTCCTCTCCTCCCATCACCTTCTTTGCTGCTTCAGCTCTGATGAACCTTATAATTTATGACTTGATTGTCTGAGGTTTCTCCCTCTCTCTCTCTCTCTCTTTCACTTATGTAACAAATCTTCTTTCTAATTGTCTCTCTCTCTCTCTCTCTCAGGTCATTTGGGGTTCTTCTGTGGGAGATCTTCTCATTGGGCTACATGCCATATCCGAGCCGCAGTAACCAGGAAGTTCTAGAGTTTGTTACCAATGGCGGAAGGATGGACCCTCCTAAAAACTGCCCTGGGCCAGTGTAAGTGTGAATGCACAGATGTACCACATGCATGTTCATGCTGCACATACCCACATGATAGAGGAAAATTTGATCCTGTGAGGTACAATTAGGCCTCTCCTATGCAAAAACAAACCAGTTGAGTGTGTATGTAAAACTGTCAATGCACAGCCAGCACCCCTGCGTGAAAACACAGGGAGTGTAATATGGAGCAGACAGACCTCGACTTAAGGAGTTTTCCTGTTATTGACACGGATACAGATGGTGTCCAAGAGGATATCTGACACATTTAACGTTAGCTGCAGGAGATCACTCTCTGTGCTCTCAGTATGCAAACCACAAGTAACATTTTCTTTCATGTTTGCCTCCCAATTTGGAGAAAGTCTGTGGGGAGCTGATAGGAAGCTTATAAGTTCCCGAATCATAGTGTATTTTTTACTCTGTCTTTCAGGTATCCCCTCTCTGGTGAACTCTATTATAAAACCTATACGTGCCGATGCATGCGCACATTCAGCATCTCTCTGCCTGTATCTCTCTTTCTCTCTCTCTCTCACACACACAGACACACACACACACACACTCAAAAATACACACTGACACCAAGTTTCCCACCACACTTTGGCCTCTCTCTGATTTCACAGCTTATGATGGAACTTTTATCCTTCACATCTCTATTTGACTCCCCTCGGCCACAGCTTTGCAGATTATTTCTCCCTATCGCTTTGCAACCTGCCTCACATTTTTTTCCCTGTGAATGTTTTTCTTTTCCCTTTGAAAAAATAAACACGGCCCCGTGTGGTGCTATTAATCTGAAGTTGTGAAACAGCCTCACAACAGGACGCACAGATTACTGAAAGAACAACAACTGGTTTGAATCAGCCCAGCAATTAAAAAAATATCTTTGGATTTAACAATGCCTCACTCAGCTGCTTCCTTTATCTGCACTGCCCCCTTAAGGCGATCACTCAAACTTGTGGGAGGTTACACTTTAATTCTGCCCAAAGCGATCAAAACAGCTACTAAGTTGTGTTTTTGTTGAGAGTGGTTTCAGAGTTTGGTCTGGCAAGTGTTGTAGCAGTGGGAGAGATACTGCCTGGTCGGTTTCTCGGTTTATCTAGGTCGCAATAAAGTGAGGGAAAAATGTTTTAATGAAGTGTGTGTGTGTGTCTGCTCACACATCTGTGTATTTCAGGTACCGTATAATGACTCAGAGTTGGCAGCACCAGCCTGAGGACAGGCCTAACTTCTCAACTATCCTGGAGAGGATTGACTACTGCTTGCAGGTAGCTGAGCAGAGACCGCTGTCACATTCTGCACTCCATGTACAACATGAATGAGCCAATACTGGTGACACTGAAATGATGAAACCTGATCTTTTGCCCGATTTAGGACCCTGATGTGGTGACCATGCCATTGCCCATAGAGTATGGGCCTGTCCCAGAGGAGGAGGAGCGTGTGCCCATGCGTCCTGATGACCCCTCAGCTCCAACCTTGCTGGTGAACGCACAGGTGCCTGATGGGGAGGCGGGTCCACCGCCACCTCCATCCTACCCTGCGGAGGACAACCAGAGAGGCGGCGAGCCCACTCTCCTTACCAGCTCACCATCGGAGGCTAAAGCACAGACATCGGGCCAGCCCCAGCCGTACCTGCACCAGCACCAGCAACCGCACCCGCACACCACCTCCAGCACCACTGCTACCACCATCACCTCCACGGCCGCCTCCACGCTCACTGCCAAGGGATCCCATGTCTCCACCCAGCCCAGCTCCGAGGGCGGACACGTCAACTTTGCTTTCTCCCAGGGTCTCCCACCGGAGAAGGAGGGCCGCAACGGGAAGACGACCAGTCTGTGGAACCCCACGTACGGCTCGTGGTTCCTGCAGCAGCAGCAGAGGAAGCAGCAGCAGCAGCAGCAGCAGCAGCAGCAGCAGCAGCAACAGAGGCAGGGAGGGATGGGAGTGGTAGGAGGAGGTGGAGGGAGCGGCGGCAGGGTGCCGGGAGAAGGGCAGGAGCACGTGGGGCGGACAGTGGCGGAGGCGGCAGGGGCACTGGGCCTCCAGCATCAGCACAAGCAGTTCCAGCATCAGTTCCAGCAGCAGCACCAACTCCAGCTCCTCCACCAGCAGCAGCAGCAGCAGCAGGGCCTTTGCAGACCCCTACTGCCCCCGCCGCCACCTCCTGCTGCCCAGTCTCCACTGCTGTTGGATTCAGCCGCCCTGCCCCCGGTTCCCCTCTACAGACTGCGACGTTTCCCATGCGGGAACATCGGCTACGGCTACCAGGAGCAGGGCCTGCCGCTGGAGGCCACCCACCCCAGCACCAGCGCACCTCCTCCTCCACCCCCTCCACCCCCACCGGGCGCCTCTGCATCCTCCTCAGCCCCACTCCAGAGGGGGGGAGCACCCCTGCCCGCCGCGGTGTCCATGGGTCGCCCGGGCATAGCCGAGGACAGCCGTCCACTGCTGGTCACCATGGGGACTGTGCAGGACCCCAGGTTGCCCAGGATGGAGGGCCACAACGCCACCGTGCTTTAGCCCAAATGCCTATCTTTGTTTTTTTAGGCCCTGTCTTTGGAGACTGTGTACAGGAAGCACAGCAGGAAACACTGTGTCAGGACAGAGACCGTTTTACACTCCCCCACCGTTCCACTATCTTTTCCCCCAGTTCAGAGCATCAGTGTTGATTTACCAGAGATGGATCCACCTGGAAGTCTTTTCCCCCATGAGGACCTTGGACCTGTTGAAATCATCAATGGATGCTAAAGCACATTAGAGATCTACAAGACTTTTGGGAGGCAAACTATGTAGAGTATAGGCTACTTTTAAGAATAAAAAATGTATTTTTTCAACACCGGATGGATTGTGACTAAGTGAGAATACCAAGAAAGCAGTTGAATGGTACAGAGAGTTTGTGACACAGGAAAACATGGGGAGGACTTTCTATCTGGTAGTATGTCTGCCATGTGTTCATTGACTGCCACAGATGTCAGAAACCGTCTTTCCTGTATGACAATGGAACACACTAGGAGGATTCAAATTTCTATATTTTGGCAGATTTAAGACTCTCAATCATATATTTTGGTCGGCAGTTTGACTATAGCATTTGCTAAGTTCTCTCTAGCTGCCAGCCACATCTGTTCTATTGCAATTTCCCCACATTGTTCCTTATCCCTTTCCTTTTGGATTTCGCACCGTGGTAAATAACTTGCTATCAGACTATTTTTCAGAAATTATCAGAGAATTGGACACTGGATTACCAGAGACATTTTTACTAAAACAAACAAACAAAAACAAAAAAACAAAACAAAAAAAAAAAGATTGGGGAAAAATGTGTTTGTTGATGTTTGCTTGCCTGCTTGTTAATTTATTCATTTGTTTATTTATTATTTGGAAGTGGTTCTATAAATTATTAATGGACATGCTTCTTAAAATCCAATCAAAATGCATTTCTCCATGAGCTGGAAAGTTTTGTTTTGTTTTACATTATTGAATAACGAGAATTAAAACAGTCCCATAAGCGATCAGTTCCTGATATACTGGATAGTATGTCATAATATTAATTGATATATCCTATCTAAGGTAAGTGGTTTTGTGCTTTTAAGGTGAAGTAGACAAATAGAAGCAATTGAAGCAGGTGGGAGAGATATCTGACAAACCATAAAACAGATTTACGATAAACCACTCTCGCCATCATTCAGCTGTTCAGTTCCCACTTATCGCCGAAGATTTCTAATAACTTGTGGCCCCTAAAATGATTGAAATTACGGTCTGCTGTTCAAAAATTCATTTCACTGAAGAGTGCTTTCAGATGGTGAAGCTGAGACTTTCTTTACTTAGAGCCTTTTTCAGTAACCTTTTATTCATTTATTTTGTGGTTTAAAAAAAACGCCTCACTATATTTTGGCTGGATACAGAAACTGAAGTCGTGGATATTGCTGAATCGATCTTAACCTTCAGATTGCTATCTCAAAGCACTCAACGTTCCTAAATGTGCATATTTTATATTTTCTATTCCAGGGTGACTGATGTGGAATTCAAATGAGTCTGAGTGAAAAGTTTGAATACAAACTGCTTGTGATCCACATGTGAGCGAAACCAAGGGACCAGTTTGAGAGTCTCATTCGAGTAACCCATGCACACATCCTCCCACGTGGTGTTAACACTTGTCTGTGTTTAAAGTCTGCTTTTAAGTTGAATAAGGACGCTCGCACATCCCCATCAAATGACAACATAAGCATAATGGTGTTGATATTTAAGAGAAAGATGGCCTTGTGCGTCAGTTTTTGCTGCTTTGCTTGACTGTTTTTTGCAATCCTGTCAGCCCCTCTGCTGTAAAGCGACGAGACGCGATGGCGAGGTCACAGTCGCCTGCCTCAGTGACTGATAAAGACAAATGCGTTTCTGTTGGCCAAGTCGATGAGCAATTCAAATAATGGCTAAAGAAAAGTATTTTGCTTCCTCTTCAGTACCTGTGTTAAATGCATAACTCTGTGTTCCCTTCACTGCTCATCTCCATCGTTTTGTGTAAAAAAAACAAAACAAAACAAAAAAAACAAAGAAACAAAAAAAGAACTGAACTGCACCTGTAAAATGTTGTAATTATAATGTATTGTACTATGACTCTGGTAAAAGCTGTAATTTGCCCTTCAGATGACATTCGCCTAAATGAATAAATTACTATATGACTGTTTGCTGTCTGTCTGCTATTAACTGCACTGAATTTTGGAGATCCAGATACAGTCATCTGCTGCCATGCACCGTTTCATGTCTTGGCTGCTAACACCAGTAATCCTCTTTATCTGCCACAAAAATCTGCACTGCTCCCCGTCCCTGCACTAGAATTTGTTGTTTGAGCTGTTAAATGCAAGACCTCTATCAAATAAAACTTGGCGTTTGCGGGCTCATTCTGTTCGTCTAGCTGAAGCAACCCACTCTCCTCTGCCACAAAGTTTTTCCAGTGGCTTTTACAGCAGACAGTCGGCCATCAACCATGGCAGATTTGCTGTTCAGTGGAGAGGAGCTACTGTAGGTTGCCTTTTTAAAAGAAAATGACTTACTATCCTTGACTGTGTTGCTCCTTACAGGGTAAGAAGGTAATTCAAAAGCTCTTGATAATAGAAAAACACACCTCCAACAAAAAAGTCACTCAGGCACCAGATCAGGGATAAACAAACAAACTAAAAGGCTGCAGTGTTAATAATTTCATTTTGCATCAGCAGCTAGCCAGTGCTGAAATACAAAAGCAGTGCCATGGCTCAGTGAGAGCTCGCTGGCCTTTAATAGGGAGTGTAGGAGAGCTGAATGAAAATGAAGAGCCAGCGCGATGCACGTCTCTTTAGACACTCTAAAACGCTTCATGAGAGAATATCAGAGGGCAGTTAAAGACACCAGAGAGACTTTCATCACCAACCATATTTCCAAGCACTGTCTCAATTCAAGAATTCTGTTCAGTGTTAGGACTCATACACTCACGTTCAGTGTCACTGATGCCTCTTCCCGTCATGGTGCTGGAGCCTCACCAGGAAACTGTCAAAAGTTTTCAGCATTTTTCATGAGGAAGTTCTTTTAAAAGGAACCGTTCGCCATAAAAGCTATTTTGTATCATGTCCAATGAAAGAAGTTTATAGCCCCATGTCTCTCACAAAAGCTTCAAAACTGCAGCCATTTATGTTAGAATGGAGCTGATGGACAAGTTTGGCAAACAGCAGCAAAACGGATATGAAAGCATCTGTTTGAAATGATCAAACTCATGCAGTGGAATCCAAGTGATGATTCTCCACACAGCTATTCAGTATTTCCCAAGCTAATGTAATTATTTTAAACAGTGTGGGCCAGCCGCCACTGATGCGTCACTGTCTCCGTGCATGTTGTGGGAATGGGGTCTGTACATTTTGGCCTGATGGTGACGCTACAGGAGAGGTCACCAAAATTGACAGGGTTCATCCCCTGAGGAGCACAGATGTGTTTATCAAATTTCATGGCAAGATGCCCACTAGATTATGCAATTTAAAATTTGACGCTAGAGGGTGGCACTAGAAACGAAAGGTGATGGTGACAGCAAAATTGATAGGGTTCATGCCCTGGGAAGCATGTGCGTGCTCAGGAACTCCTGTTAAATTTAGAGATATGTCGTGTACAAGTCAAACGTTTGGTGTGAGGGTTGGCAGTGGAAAGGTCACATAGGATCGTTGGCACGCAAAGCGAGACATTTCGCATGTGACGGAGTCCTTTTTCCAGTTTTGGTGTCTCAACCTCTCTCTAGCCTTAGACAAGTGTGTTTGTTGTCTAAACCTAACCAAGTGGGTACTGACGCTAAAGACCGGAGTCTGAAACGTGTTGTTTTCATGTCCCTTTTGATGCAGTTTGTCAAAGTGGCCCATCAGTTCCACGCAACCAGAAATGGCTCCAGCTTTCAGAGTTCCCTGTGACACATGAGATGAATCACCACACACGATGAGTGCATGATACAAATAGATTCCTTTAAGCCAACATTTAACAGATATGTACCCATTCTTGTACAATATGAGGTGAATCAAGACCCTGGCATGAATACCCTCACAGTGCATGTGTCTACATGTTGTTAAGGCTTATGCGACTTGCAGAATGTATTTAGAAGCTGATAGCAAACTGTATTTTTTTTTTTTAGGAGGCAGCAGTGCCAAAGCCTTTTTCCAATCAGACTACAGTGCAGCCCAGTGTTTTACTTCATGGATTTAGTGAGAGCATTTGTCTGCCATCAGGGATCAGCCCAACTCTCAGAATATCAGGTGCTGATGGTGCAACTAAGCATTTCCCCCAGTGAGATTTGTCTGAGCTGTTTTTGTTTTTGCATTCAGTATATCTTTTGTACAAGTGTTCACGCCACTGATAACAAAACCCACTTGAATGCTACAAGGGCTTGCGATTCAAACCGGCAGAAGCGGTGCATCACAAGTATCTGTTTATCTCAGTGAGCTACATCCAAGGTCAACCCACCACGCATTTGTCCTCTTTATCTTTTTCACATAACAAAAGATCTGCTTCCAAGCAGGATGCAGGGAGACAGGGGTCAGACACACACTTTTCCATTTCCCAGGATTTTGATCGTCCATTGGAATTCAGCACAAATTGTTTCTTGCACTTCCATCAGGTGATTCACACAGAAACGCCCAAACAATCAACGATGAGGACACCACACCTCAAACACCCGCCACACATGTAAGACACGGCGCATGATGATTCAAATGTCACAGCTGATGAGGACGATGATGATGAAGATGTTACACTACTAACTGACGCATCTGTTGGCAGATCCGGCGAACTAACAGTCGGCCAGATATGATAATGCGAGGTGTCCAGTGAGAGGCAGAGCCGGTGAGCCAGCACCAGGCAGTCTGCTGTCCTTGGCAGAGGTGCGGTGCTCCAGGCCTGGGCAGCGTTCCGCTCCAGAGGGCTCCTCTCGAAGCCCGGCTGCACCGCGCTCAGGCGCCCGGGTCTGTCTGACACCCAGGGCAGTCAAAGACAATTACAGCAAAATTTAGGCTCCATTGCAAAGTGCTAGTGTCTCTCCTCCCTTGAACAGAGAGGAAAGTCAATCAAAGCTGCACAAGTGATCACTTTCTTTGTATCGATAATTATTGACATCAGCATTCAGCTGCCTTGCAAATGGTACAGCCTTAGACTCCACGCCGATGATACACCGCATTTTAACTCTAAAACTACTCTAAAACTTCCATCAAATCAAGCAAAAAAAGAAAACGCATTCATCACTGACATAATAAGTCATGACTCAGCTTGGGCTTTACTGATGAGTCGCCCTTGGACTTAACAAGCTTGCATATTGGGGACTTTGTACTCAGTCATCAAGGCTACACATTTTTTCACCAGTACCCTGAATTTCTACTTGAATCGTACTCTGCATATTTCTAGTGGACACTATTGCATGCATTCAACTATTTCATTTATTTATTTAACCTTTATTTAGAAAAAGCTCACTATGATTAAGAATCACTTTTTCAGGAGGGCCCTGTCCAAGTAGGCAGCCAAACAGAACACATTTCAGCATTGATGAGAACATGTAAACTACCATTCAGTTAAAATGCCATGTTGTTTTTTGTTTGTTTGTTTCTCTGCTTACAACTATGTCCTTTTCTAATTATCAGTAGTGGTACTGCTATATGTGTTTTATTTCATCTTGCTGTATTCAGTTTACTTTCTATTCATTTTTCTTTTTTCTTTTTTTTAAATACTGTTTTAATCCTCTATTTTCACAAATGCGCCTCTAGGGACAGGTGTTACAAATTAGCATCCTCTAAAAACACTATGATACTCGCTTTGGATAGCTTTTTTCAGCTTGTCTATGCACCTTGTTCCACTCCCAGTCAAATAAACCATAAAATTTTAAAAAACTAGCCCTTTATTTGCTCAATTGGAACACATTTGATGCTACACAGCTGATCATCAGTTAGGTTTTTTCAAATACATTGTCACTAGATAATCACATATTAGTCTAAAATAAATTTCTGCCATAGGGGAAAAAAGATAAATACTGTAGTAAAAAGTGTAATAATCTATACCGAAATCAGTGGTCTTGAAGGCTTTGGGAACATTTCTGAGAAGCCTTGAGTCTGGCCGACTTCTGCATCACCATTTCAGAGTATGTGAAGTTTTACAGAAACTTTGAGTGAAGTCAGTAGCTGCAGGCGATCGAGAGTTATCACTGCATAAGTGTATGTGTACACACGAAGCCGCCGGCAGGTACAGCAGCTTCTGTCAATATAAACCCACATTTAGACTCAGGTCATGAATATGTGTCTCACAACACTGATACAATGAGGTTACGAAACAGTGAACTTTATTCTATATATCTTTTCTGACACGGATATGTTTGAAAAGTAATTACAAGTACATCAAAGCAAAAGCAAAGCTTAAAGCTTTTAAACCTGCACATAAATTATTTTAGGCGATCACAGTGTCACAAGTAACCCAGCTACTGGCCATACAGCCCTGTGCTGATTGCTGTTTTGTTTGGGTTAAACTTTCAACATGCATCTTTGATATCCTGCAACAGCGAATCCCTGTGCCCATAAATAAATCAATTAGCAGAATGAACAGTCAGCCAGCAAAAAAAACCAACAAAAAAAAAACAAAGAAAAAAAACAACAACAAAACATAAGAAAAGGTTTGGCTGCCTGTCAGCTACCCTCTTTAACTGAGCTCCATCCCAGTAGATACATTAAGAGCTGCTCACTGTTTGATGTTTTTAACATCAAAATGAGTCCATAACAAAACTCATGCAGCATAAACCAAAAATTACAGAACTGAGTTTACAGTCACAGCAGCCCGTTGGTTTTATGTGGGAGTACACCAGGCATTTTAAAACTACTCTTGCCCACATGATTTTGAAAATCTAGCAAAAGTGACTGTGCTGAAAGTGGATCTAGGAAAAGTCATGGAGGGGCATTTGAAATTTTCAGTTTGAACTCAAAAGGCCAAACTGCTGTGCATGTAAACACAGCCACCAACAGCAAAGCCTGCCACGCTCAGCTGACTCCAGTGGCAGAGCAGTGTTAGTAAACCACAGAATTTGTAAGGTTTTATGTTTGCAGAACATGGTGAAGGGCACGGTAAGCACAGGTCTCCTAAGTGAGACCCCAGTGTGGTCCAAAAAGCCCATCCTGGACAAAGTGTAACAATCAGCCCTTTCATCAACACCTAATTAACAAAAAAGTTCAGCATAGTACAGTTATTTTGTCAGCTTGTCAGCTTCTACAAAGGAGCGATTGAAAGCATCCTGACTGGAAACATCACGAACTGGCATGGGATGTGCACAGCCCAGGACAGGAAGACTCTACAACGAGTAGTCAAAACGGCCCAGAATATCACTGGTGCCCATCTTCCTAGCATCGATGAAATCGGGGAGGCAAGGTGTCTGCGCAGGGCCAGGGGGATCCTGAAGGATGGCACCCACCCCAGCCACAGCCTATTCACCCTGCTGCCGTCTGGAAAAAGATTCAGAAGTATCCGATGCCGTACCACCAGGCTACGGAGCAGCTTCTTCCCTCAGGCTGTGAGACTCCTAAATGCACCATCTGAACTCCGCCATGCTAAATAATTCTATTTTCTCCACACAATCAATCAATGAATTAACCAATCAAGAGGGAACCACATTTTAATTTCACTATACAACCTATTGTATAATGACGAATAAATATCCTTGTATCCTTGTTATTTCTAACTATCAGTGTAACGATAAAAGACTAAATTATACGTTTACTCCAAAAAACTGTCAATCAACATCCCACTTAATTCAGCTTTAAATGTCCCTTTAAATGTCCATATGAAACTCAAACGTCCATGTGGCACTAAAAGGTCCTTTCAGTCGAGGTTCACAGGGAAAAAATTGCCCCAAAAACAGCAATGCGTTACACAAAGAAAAATGTCTGTCTCACTGGCAGGTAACCAGGAAATGGAGGAAATGGGAAAAAAGGTGCTGGAAAGTGCAGTATCAGTACCCCCATCCTGCCACCAAACCAGCACTTTTTCCTGATGTAAGCAATAGATATTTGGCAGATGAGGCACATCAGCCTCAAATCAGATGCTGAAATCATTACTGATTAGTCAGTCTGGATGTCCTCTGCTGTGTTTACACTCTGTCCTATTCATTTATGCTTTGAATCTCAACCAGAACGTTTCTCTGGGCCATGGAGCCATACACGCAACTTAATCAGAATCAGAGGGAAGATTTAAAAATGAAATTGAAGATGAAGAATCAGAGTGCGTCGATAAGAGTATCGTCGTAAGGCTTTCGTCTTTTGTAAAGCAGAATCAAACATGCTTTTGCATCACACACAAACACTCGAGAGCGCATTAATCACAACATCTCAGTATCAAACTGGGGCCCCTGTTGCTCACTTTGTGGTCATTATGATATTGACGTGTTCAGTGCATTGCTGATATCATTACGATGATCAAAATAATGAAAGGCCTGCTGATTTTCAAATTTGGTTTGAGCTCCACATTATTGCCAGAACTTGAACGCTATTCATCCGTAACGAAAGGAAATGGGACCCCTGGCGGTGCTCCATTGACTCAGCTCAACTTTTAAAGCTGGCCGCACAGTTGGCAGATATTAAAGTCTCCTGGTCAGTATTTTTGGGCATGCATACTGTCCTTGCTCCTTTTCTTCAGCTGTATACTGGCCTATTTTTTTTAAATGTCTATTTATTCCATGATCAAGCCTTAATTGATTGGATCACTTCCACTCAAATCTCCTGTAGCAATTAAACTGAGCCTAAGGGGAAATGATGTGCACACTGTTGTTAAGTTGCTTCTGTGTGCACAGGTAAGCAAACAGCACCACTCCATCAGCAGGGCTCATTCAGCTCTGACTGGGCATCACAGCATCAGACAGGAAGAGAACCTTTTTTTTTTTTTTTTTTAGTCACTAAA
>OMLB01018870.1:0-18643 GCA_900302555.1 Myripristis jacobus | reverse complement strand
GAATTTTTTGAGGAATTAAATAAATAAGAGCACAATATCCACAGAGTCAGTCGTCTAATCACTGTTAAAGAAACCATTGATCATCAAGATCCTTGACTTTCTTTTTTCATGCTGTGAAAGAGACACATTCATGTTCACAATTCAAGGCTATTTCTTTTAAGATCAAAGGAATTATGAACATGAGAAATCTCTGGTAGGCTGGGCTTTCCATTTAAGGGTGCTAAAATGATAAAACAGAAATTTACTGTTAGGTCTCTGCTAATGAAAAGGTTACCTATGCCATGCTCTCATCATAATTCATTTTAAATGGCCAGTGAGTAAATGGTGAACAGTTTGCTGATGACTGCGCCCTTTCAAAATACCAGGATGCCTTTAGGATGCCAGCACTAATTATCATTCATTATTTCTGACCTGAAAACAGCTAAGCAAAAAGTTATAATTTATTAAGGTGATACTGAATATTTAAAATAGCCTCTAAAGCCTTGTTGGGCTCTATCCTAAACTCAAAGTACCACAAGCTGCACTTTGATATAGCTGAGCCTTATCCAAGAATGTTTGATCCTCTTGGAGCCCCTAAGTGTTCTGTATTTAATCCTAGGAGTCTAATATTAAACATATTTTACTTTAGTGGGCTAGTAAACCACTCATGTAATTTTCATTGAAGTGTAATTTTAAGTCCCCTGTGAACAAAGCTGTACAATTACTGGTAAGTTCAGATTTGGAACCATTCAGTGGGTGGTAGTGTAATGAATCGTATCAGTGTTATTCTTTACCTGCCAACAAGACAAAGATTATTTAATGTGTGTAACTGCAGGGGGATTTACAGTTATTACTCTAAACCTCAATCTTCGCAACAACCCGTCTGGCCAAACAGCCAGAGTGAGCAAAATATTGAGTGAACTGGAATGCATTTATTGTGCATTTTCATTAATTTCTTTGCAATTTAAAGAGCATTTCATTATGTATGGGTTTAAACTGTAGGTTTGACATTTGCAATAAATCATCTGCTCCTGATATGTCAAGAAATGAGGTTCTACTTCATTCCACTGATTCAGGTATTTGATGGAAATGCCAGCCAGACAGTACAGATGAAATGCAATGCTGCGGAGCACTGCTCAAATATAAAGTAAGCTGAGAGTGAACACCTCATATATTTGAAGTATCACTGTGTCATAATAGTAATTTTTTCATTGTAAATGCAACTCTACTGTCAGGTATTCATGGAAAGGATGTCAATTTTAACATCTAACCTGGAGCGAAGCTTGTTTTGCCATAGAATTGGACCACACCAGTTCTCTGGCCCACCACCAGCACCCTCTCCCCAAGGCGCACCTCAGGCCCTTCACACACAGAGCTTCCAGCTGAAGGAGTTCGGCTGCGGGGACCTGGGAGGGACATAATGAATTAAGAGTTTCAAGTTGACACCGCTGTAATAGTAACTAGCTTCACTTTGATCCGATTTTATCTATCTAATCCTGTGAAAAAAATAAAAACCTGAACTGATGTTGAGTTTCATTGAATCTGATGAGAAAAGTGCAGACCTGCAGTACTAAGCATGGGGGTGCCAGGAGATGAGCGGAGGGCCGGTGAGGGTGTAGTCCTGGCACTTGGGGAAACACGTTCCCGTCGCTGCCTGGCAAGAGGGCGCTGCCTTGGCAGTGGACGAGTTCGAGCAGCTGGCCCATGCCGGGAATCCAGTGAGGAAGACGAAGAGGAGAGAGAGTGAGAGAGAACACCTGTGGTGAAAACGAAAGGGAGGTAGGAGTGAGCCGAGGAGCAGAAAGCAGGAAATTCAATGAAAGGTCTCTACAAAATAGTGGCAAAATCTACAGTAAACAAGGGACTTACAGCCGAGGATTTAGATCAATTAAATGTGGTTGTGAGAGGACATGCCAGCTACACACTAGACAACAAAAAAAGGGCTTAAACAGATGAGACTTATCCACCTCTGCTACCACACTGCACAAACTATGTGCCACCCATCTTAATACCAAACCCGCCATCATTCCATTCACGCATAAATCAGGAACTTATGCCATTCTCTGGACAAGACACATCGTATTTATCTTTCTATTGCTTCTTCAGAATGTGAAATGTGTGGCACCCTTTTGCACATTCTTCCCCCTCTTCCATTTCAGACCTCTACCTAAGAAACGGTGTCACATTAATCGAAGAGAGCAAAAAGCAAGTGAGCGCTATCTCTCAGCTTGCTCTATTACAAAGGTCCAACAAGGGGCCAACATTCTAATTTCCCCCAACTTCAGAGAATGAGATGGAGGAGGGGGCTGCCCAATTTCACTTTTAAGAAGCCATTTGGAAGCAGGACCTCATTAAGCTTTTAACTTTTGCAGACCTTCACAGGCCATAAGTTCATTAAGTGTCCAACTCTCAGAGGCTAATTGATTAAATCCGTGCCAAAGGGCTTTAAGACAAAGGGAAGATTCAGCTCTAAACAAATTGGAACGCAGACAATGAGGGGTAAAAAAAAAAAAAAAAAAAACACTGTACCTATGCCAAAAGCAGGTCTCAACAGTAGGCAATTACTAATTGGGCTCCTAAAGGGATATGAGACACACAAAAATAATGCTGCTGATTCTGTCAATTCTATTTGATCTCATCAATCCCTCATTACATGAATTGATCACTGTTTTCTGTGGCTTTGGTTTGATGAACAAAAAACTTTTTTTTACTGCAAGCATGTCGTGTTTGCTGTACTGTAACTCTTCCTTGTTGCGACCAATATTTGGAATTCAGATTCTGTGCAACTGCCTGCCACTTTAGAGACATGTTTCCATGCCAATTAGATCTACTTTATCTGTAGCTTAAACCAGGCTACAGTGGTAAATGCGGGGTCTTTTTTTTCCTCTTTAAAGAGGCATTGCTGTTCCTGCTGGTTTGCTCACGAATGGATACCAATTTTGGGTTTAGGTATTAAGGTGCACCAATTATCAGAGACAGGACATGCTGTGGAGTATGCAGAACCAAGATGGCAGCAATAAATTCCAACAGTTTCAACCCAAATGCAATTATCCCAAATACTGCCGACTTACTCCCACTTTACCCGTTCTCTGATATCCAGTGCATCAAAGCCCATTCGGCTGTAACTGCAGTACCTGTTTTTGTCCCTGAGGCGTCTCCTTCAGTGCCCTGATTGGGACCAGGTGGGCTTTTTTGTTTATCAGGTGTTTTTTTGACAGATGGAGACAAACCTTTCCACCCAGACACACAGAAAAAAGAGACACATTGACTACTTTTTATGCACAGATTAGTACTCATCTCAATCAGATATCTTAGGTACTCTGATCAGGAGATGATGTAAATTGTATTTTTGACAACTGAAAATAACTCATGTAAAATAAGCCAATTAATCTTTTTATCAATATAATGTATGTTGTGGAGTGATTTAATGATTTGCTTGTGTGTCGATTTGCTTGTGTGTAATTTGATGTCTTGGAGAGGCCAAAGACAAATTTCCACTAAGGTGGACAATAAAGTCAATCAATTCTAATCTAATCTAATCTACTATAAAAAAAAAAGAATAATACTTTTTGTAGTTGAGATGTTGCATTTGCTGTTACAAGCCATAAACATTTGTGAGAGAACATTTATATTCTGGTTACCAAAAAAAGTCTAATCTAAAACAACAATTTCACCTAAATGCCACCAAAATAGGAGCAGTGGTTTGCATATAAAAGTAGCCATCTAAAACAAGAGAACACATTCACAAAATGGGACATATATACAAAAAACAATCTGTAGGGAAATACAGTTTATACAAATTATAAAGTTTGGAGAAATAAATATAACTTCTGAATAAAAGAAAACTGATAAGAGAGTAAGCATTGAAACAGTGTGAGAAAGATTAAATAAAAAGGATAGGGACAGAAAAACAAAAAGATGAAACATGAGAGACACTGAAGAAATGCAAACGAATGGGAGTACGACACTGCAGTGCAGCAACAAAACAAGTCTTCATGAAAGACATTTTTTCATGATTGAACTGATCCTCTCTATGCTACTCCAACACAGATTAAAAACACTAAAGTGCTGAGACAAGCGGTTGCTCCCACCCAATGACACTGAATAGAAAAATAAGCTTAAAAAGACACCGACTCAAACAGTACACAATAAGAAATAAAATTTCATACAAGAGTCAACAGATAATTAGGTTCCTTAACAAACGACACAGCACTAAGGCTTCACCTTCACAATGGGCGAGCTAATCAAACGATCTGTTGACTCATATCATAAATCTACTGCATAGATGACAAAAGATGCGTGAAGGTTGATTTTTAATAGACAAAATAATCATCAATGTCCACATGACCAAACAGACTTAGACATATGATAAGTGTTTGTACAGTAAGTGTCATAGGAGAATGTAATATACCTGTCAGATGCTTATAATCCAACAGTAAAATGTTTAATCACCTCTAATGGAGATGCAATTTATACATAATAAATCTGCCAAACACACCACTTCACATTACATTTGATTCATTAATATGCCACTTAAGTCAATGCTTTATATTGTGAATGAAAAACAGCCGACGGATTTTTAAAAGGCTTCTCAAATCAGTCGGGTGGTTATTGACTGTTATTTTAGCTCACATTTAGAAGGAGTTAGTAAACCTTCTCAGAGGCATAGTTGTCTCTTGCCTTTGAACTCCATCAAGGAGGCTACATTCAAACTCAGAATACCAACATTTCTTGTTGCTTGACCTTTCGCTTGCAGGGACCTCCTGGCTCTATCTATCCCTTCCATACACTGATGTTCACTTGAAGTGACAGACTGCAGTAAAGACTGAGGCTTTGTGGATCAACCAGTGGCGCTTTGTGAGCGCTGTCTATGTTCTCACTGCCCTTTGAGGCCTGCGCTCCAGTTGACACACTCTAATAGGGGCTAGGCTAGTGCTCTGCTGTGTCTGTCGCTCCTGGTTAGCAAGATGAGATGGTTCCACAATGACCCATCTGATTCATAGAGCACATGAATGAGCTCTCAGCCACACTGGTCCGATGCGACACCAAAACATAGGTGGCTGGGAGAGTCTGTGCGTCTAAGTGTCTGACAAAGACCCTGAAAAGTGCTCGGTCATAAATTAGTCTGCTTCCTGGATAACATGGAGGTGCTGACACACACGCCCTCACATGCATTGAACGCCACACATACACACTCACACATCTTGTGATAAATGGCTGCCTGGCTGTTCAGCCTGTCTATGTCCTAGTTATTAAACCCTGCTTAATTGGACTATCAATCACAGAATTCCATAGGCCACTCAGGTCCGCTATTCCACTCACGTCCAAACAATTGGCCTTCAAAAGCACTGAATATTACACCTCCACAATAAAGCTGTAAACCTTATAGGGCGCAACATCTGCAAAAACCTACCAGGATAGGGTCCCTAAAATGTACTGAGATGAATGGAATCTATTACAAGTCAACATCGAGTTGGGGATCTGGGCATCCAAGGACTGTGAAAGCAAGGCCTTGTCAGTGGCAAAATTTATGCATTATCCTTTGGCGCCGTTTCAGAATCCACTTTTCAAAGCATTCTAAAAAGATTAATACGAGGACCCGGATGCCATAAATCCCACCATGCAGTGACATGACTCACACAGGTTATGAAACTTGAGAAAGCCTCTTTTTGGCACAAATGAGGCCATCAGCTGCAGTCGTGACTTAGGGCTCCATACTGGGCTTTTATAGGAGCTGTCAGAGGAGGAATATCAGGTAAATAGAATGATTGTGTCCCCACCACAACAACTACAAAACAGTAAGAATGGAAACTGTAACAATCCTCAGATGACTCAATTCTGATGCTTCTACCCAAACAAAATCTTCCAATCAATTCAGACTACATGCTATCAGCGTGTTCAAGGGCAATGTCAATACTGCTGTTTTACTGGAAATGAAATTAACTATATGTTTTGCTGTACATTTGATGAGGACTTTGGTTATAAGAGGGAAAGACAGGGGGAAAGGGGGCGGGGACACCTCATTATCTACATTCTGTCAGGCATTGTGGTGATCCAGTTGGTGAGGCACAGGGTCCTGTTGACACTTTTTCTGTTATTTCCAAAAAAAATCACCTACATGGAGAAACACAGGCCACCATTTCCGTTGTCCCAAACCCATCCATGTGAGGAGCTATTTCTTTGGCCAATGTGGCATATTGCAAAGGGTTTGAACATTTTATCAGACTAATGTTGTTACTCCTGGACGTTTGCACAGGTACAGGAGAAGGTGCTTTCTTTTGATTGTCCCTGTGATGTGTGGTCTTTAATAACACATTAATGTGCAGTGGTCTCCTCAAGGGGATTGTATAATGAGATTAACTATGACATGAGGAAAATGGCTTCCCCCGGTGACACCTTTTCCGCCTACACTCGCCAAGTTCACTCACTTCCTTGCCTCTGGGGCCCTGTGGGCTATTCAGTTTCACTGTCTTTTACAGTTTTGACCATGACTGAATTCTTATAACGCAATATATTTGATTTACTTTGTGATAAAGTTCTGCAGGTATATTCAACCTTCCACAAAAAGTGAAAGATCCAAACCTCCCCAAGCTCTGACCTATAACATTAACTCAACCCGGCAGGACCTGAGCACAGCTTTCATCACAAGAATAGAATCGAACTGAGCAGAGTTCAGCCACCCCACCATTCACTAAGGTCCAAGCCTGTTTTATTTCCGAAACGAACGTGTCCTTTTTACATCCTGACCAGAAGTCATAGGCGTTTATGATCATGATGACCTGCTGTGCCTCTGGTTCATTACCTGTATTGATCTTGGAGGTGATTCGGGACAGGTCAATGCGACGAGGTGGGCGTACAGGTGTGGAGGACTTTATGGTGCTGGTTTTACGTTTCTCTGAGGGTTTGCTTATCTTAGAGAGCGGAGCAAAGATTCCTGTGGGAGAAAAACATGAAAAACAGATCTGAGACAATGAGGGAGCGAAAAGATTATGGGTTAAGATTATGGGGAAAGAATTAGTTCGAGAAAAAAAATTACAGCAGAAAAGAAAGCGTCTCATTTGAAAATGTCCACTTCACTGTAGTTGACACAAGAGAAATTAACCTTGCAGGGGTTAGGAAAGATACACACCTAAAAAAAGCCCCATTTGTCAAAAAAAAGTCCTATAAAGTCAGTAATGGCGGAACAAATAGACTGAGTATGTGGGTGGTTCAGACTGTTTGAACTGCTAAGTGCTTCTGGGTTGTGGCATGACCTACCATGTTTGATTCGACAAGTGAAATACTGAACTCCTGCTACTGAGCCATCATTTTTTCCCTCTGGTTGGTCAAGCTCCACCCCTGCCCAGAGGCCTCCAGAAAACTCAGTGCTGCCGCAGAAGCGCAGGGTGCCTACCTGGGTACACAAAATATCCACAGCACAAGGTCAAAATCAGGATAATGAACAAGGTTAGACACTTAATAGAATTTTCAAAACGCAGCATGAAACAAATGAGCACAAAATCAGGGGACAGAGATGATGGACTGGCCAGCAGGTTATGCAGATCGCATGGCAATCATACCCTTTCAAAAAATATGTTAGTTTATCTCCTTATGAAAATAAGTGTGAAGTCATTATATGTTCATTCAAAATGCTGCGCAGTATGGCAAGGGCAGCCCCACTATCAGACACTCAACCATAATTTGATGTGCCTAGATTTATGCAACCAACAAAACAGGGAAATAATTAAAAGGAAAATAGAGATCAAAGTGTGAAAGTGCACCAAAGAGCACAGGGGAGATAATATGGTTTTGATTAGCCAATCTGCAGAGCTCGACGCTTTGCGATTTCGCTCTCAGTGTGACGCGAGAATTCATTAATGGCTCATTCTTTCAGATGCAATGTCCGACTGTGCTGGAATGAAGGGAGTATTTTGTTGTGTGTGTCTACATGTCCATTACTTCATCTGTGTGTGCGCGTGTGTGTGCATGCACGTTTGTACACAATGGGGCTCTCAGTAAAGCAAGAACACATTGCACACAGCATGTAATCAAAGTCACCGTGCCTGCAATACCTGACTTTTCCTTTTAAATGCACTATTGTCACATTTTTTGAGATCTCAAAAAAAAAAAAAGTTCAAAAGATTTGCATCAGTGCAATTAAAAATAGAAATGTGGCAAAGCTCTGTGGTAGGATTTCAACAGAACAAATTGCCTTGTGCCTAAATTAATACTTGTAAGAGAAACACCAAACAAAAGCTCCAGCAGGTAATGGTGGCCCCAGATGGCAGCAAGTAACCAATTCAAAAGTTGATCTTCCAATTCCCGCAAATCATGCCACATGTGCTCATGTTTACCAACTCGGATGGTTGGTGATTGCCTTATAGCAGAGGTGTTGAACACACAACCTGCCAGGTGGTCCAGTTCAGCCTGCGCAATGATATTCAACATGCGGAAATCGAAATAAAGAATTTTTGATGTTAAATTCTTACAAAAGGAATTATTCATTTACTAAAATTACTACTTTCTAGTTGTTATTACTACTTTCTTTTTTTGATAAGACAGGTGTATTTTTCAGTAAAATTCTTGCCTAGTGCAGCTTTATGATAAGATGGAAGATGAAGGATTAATGACTGTATGCTGTGAGGGAACAACCCCCTGCCCTTTTACAGTGAGCCCTCATGCACCTTCTGACCAGCAATCACTACGCGGTCACCCAGTCGGATTCCCATGGTGGCGAGCTGTGCCCGGGCCTTATCTGAGAGAGCAGGAGGGGACTGAGCTGGCAGGTTGAGGGGCAGGGGAGAGCTGGGCCTAGGCAGCGCCTCTCTCAGGAGAGTCCGAAGCTCTTTGGCCACAGTGGCTGCATCTGCCATCTCCAAGGGCATGTCTAGGGGATCAGGCACTACGTCTGCTGGGCACTGCCCTTTTTCATTCTGCAGGGAGAGACAGGATAAAAGAGACACACAACCATGAATTGATCAAGAAAAAGAGAAGAAGTTGTCAAATGTCAGTATGTCAAATAAGATTTAAAGATATCACGACTGGTAAATATCAAATCATCTATCAGCCAACATGATAGACTGCAAGAACATCAAATAGTAAACGTGAATCATTTTTGTTCCTCTAACAAAAAAGTGCAGTGCTATAACTTGTGAAACAACGATGCTGGCCTTAACAGAATCTTTAATCTCATCTATGCTCTCAGAACAAAATCCCCCATTGGTGCATTTGAAAGCAGCTGATCAGTAGGCATACAACATGGGAGTTAAGTCAAGTGGCTCAAAGAAATGACTGTCAGTGAGAGTTGAGACAGAGTCAGCGAGCTGAAGCGTCAGGGGAGGCAGGAGGCAGGAGGAGATGGCTGCGGAGGCGTGACAGACGAAGGAGCTCATTCGGCACTGCGCTGGAGTAATTGGGGCACACTCATGCTCACCATCCCCTCCAGCAGCAGCATGAGTGGTTCTTTATGAAACATCAAAAGGAACTTGCCTTCCACTGCCAAGGCTGTCTTACACATGTTGTAACACTGGGCTAATGCACAAACTACTTGTAATTTATTGACTGACTTGAATGGATGCACTTGTGTTGGTATGCATTTCTACCTTTGTGTGTAATCTTTTGTTGCAATATTTGACAAGAACAAAAAGGTGGAAATTCAGTGTTAATTATCTGTGTGGTAAAAGCCCAACAACTGTGCCTGCAGCGGTCGGTGCATTCTACTGTTGACTGTCACCGTTACGGCATTGTGAAGGCATTCCATTATATATTGCAAGAACCTTCTCAAATGATCAATCAGGCACTTAGTAGCTATGGGAGGAATGTGTGGGTGGTTAGGATGTTGCCATTTTCTCCAGCTCTTCACCATGGTATTACTCTCATTTACAGAAAACCTTGCATCATGGAAACTATACATGGTTTCTTTTTCTTCTGTCTGCACAATTGAAATATGATGGATTTCAGCAATGTTGCAGCGCATTTAACATCTGTTTGAATGGCTGAGTTAGTAAACATTTTGGTGTAAAACTCTGGATGGATGGTCATGTGATGAACATCCATTCAGAGTTTTACGTATCAATGAACAATATGTATATAACATTTCATCTTACTGGATTTATCATTTGTTAGGGCATTTGTTAGGGTTATGCCTACAGTATGAATGGCTAACATTAGCTTTGTACATGAGATCTACTATGGGCCCTAGATGAGTTACACCACTTGCTAACTTTTGGCTCAGTGATGTTTGATTATCTCCACCAATGACAATCAAAATGAGTCTCATCTGTGCAACAGGTGTAACCACACTTCTCACCAGGATTTCAACATGCCATGCAAGTAAACCACTGCTTTACCTGATAAAATGAAGTAATAACTAATTACAGACAGCTGACAACCAATCCAGGCCCTGATTCACCTGCCACCCCTGTGAGACTCACTCTGATAAGTGAGATAATCATATGTCAATGTGTGAATTGAACAGTTTCAAAGAGAGTTTTTAAAACAACTGAGATCATAAAATCACTGGAGGGGGCCTTAAAACACTTTTAGACACTTTCAACATGTTTCACTTAAGCTCTGTGAGGGAACACAATGGCACCAGTTCTTACAGTGAGAGCCAAAAACACTGGCAGGCACAGCCAAAGAAATGTTTGTGCCAACTACATAACAGCTGTACATGCTGTGTCTATAACAGAGGTAACAACCTAAATTAATCACTCTGCTACTCCAAGACACTGCAGTTTATCTAAAGTGATAGTTTTGATCGGAGATATGAGATAGTGAAACCCTTGTCCTTAACTTTAATTACTGGAGAGCCCTGTGTCAACTCATGTGCTGTTGACAGTTTATGTGGCTTTTAGAATGCACATTATGGAGGACGAGGGCCCCCTAATATGTCTTAAAACTATCAAAAAATGAATGTCTATCAACTGAGTAAACAACTCAGGAGCAGGCTTCTGCTAATGGCAAATATGGTATGAGGCCAAAGACATGAGTTATGAGGTCCAGATTTAGATGAAAGGAAATCAGCAAACTACACCTTGTCTTTTCAGAACATGATAAAAGGCGGCACGTCTGTACATCAATTTTTTTTGTTCACACAGCCCATTTCCATGATTATGCAACTTTAACTTCGTACAACTGGAGTCGGAAGGGAATGTTTGGTTGCCACTTAAAGGCTCTACTGCCTTCATCCAGCCTCTTTCAGTGCTAGAATCTAGGCTTAGTAGTATAGCAGGAACTGGAAAGACCATTACCAAATTAAATGACTTACAAATGTGGCCTTTATTCAAAAGGAAATGACTGATTTCAAACATAAGATCTTGACTGTGGTACCAAGCCTTATAGTATTCAGCCAACTTCCAGCAGTTTTTTTCCAAACGCAACAATGTAGACTGAGCACTGAAGTACTACACAAATCAGTGTATTTGCATATTGTGATGATGGTAAGAAAAAATTATACAACCTGAGAACGAGCATTGCTGTGAGGCTGAGAGACATTTCAAACTCACACTACATTACAAGTGGGTAAATGCTGACCCATGAATCCTGCCAAATGATGAATTGTCAAAGCCCAACCTGATATCAGGAAGTGCTGACCAAGGCTGTTGAAGTCAATTCTGGGTAGTCTTTAAACATCATTATTACAACTCTCTGCACTGTAAATACTTTTTCACAAGACTACTTTGTCCACAGAGCCTCAGAAAAACTGTGGTGTTACATGTTCTGAGAAAAGTTTGTTTATCTTAAAATGATTATGCCTGGCTGTGACTGATTTTTGTAACTTTTTTTGTAGTGATGCCCTCATGAGCAATCAGTATACTCAATGTTAAGTGTCTGACAAGCTTTCAGTCAACCAAATGAGTTGTATGCTGCTTTGGGGTAAGCTGAGTACATAAGGACCCTCATAAATCCTAAACAGGCTTATGACAAAAATAGACAGGGGTCAAAAAGGTAGGATTAACTCAACCCCATACGCAGCAAATTGTCATGTTGACTGAACAGTCATCACTCTGTGAGCCAGCAAAACCTACTTGCTTATTTCTAACTGGCTGACTCATGGTTGGTGCCAATACAGATCTGATGAGGGGGAGCAAATATTCTCAGATGATCGCTGACAGAGCGATAACAAAACTGCTAGAAACAGGTCGCCTAGATCTCAAGGGCTGGAGGTAGCAGCCAACAGTCGATAAACCTCAAAAGACAAAGCACACAGAAAAATGTAATCATTCCTCGACAGTGACTGGTCAGTCCGATGAGAAACAAACATCTGTGAAAACAGATGAATACATCTGTGAAAAAGGGGTTAAAGATGGTGATTCATGTTCACAAATGCTCTTGGAGCTTCGCATTCTTACACACACCAATACATTGAGGGCATTAGAACATAGGGCACACAATCCCTCATCTTTGAGCTGGGGCATGATCAGGTTATGGTGCATGGCGCATTGGCGACCTCCAGTGGGGAACTGAATGTAAAGAACAGGGAGCTTTTCTGTTAACAAAAGCTTAAATGCATCAAGCAAACCCTGTATTCAGAGCAAGTAAAAAATAAGCTCAGGGGTCCATATCACCACTGTGACATGCAACTTCTATCAAGCATAGATAAAATGTATCAAGTGTGTCTGACAAACTGTGTAGTCACCGACGATGCATGTCCTGACTGCAAATTATCACCTACCAAGAATCTGCTGTATATCCTTCAGTTCAAGGTAAATGTAAATCTTGAATCAGGGGTGTTCAACAAACCTCGCAACCAATGCTTGAGATGACTGCAAACTGAGGGGCACAAAGGCCAACTGCATGAGTAAAAACTGAAAAATGCCCAACTGGTAGAGCTATTCAAAGCATGTCTGGAGAATTTGTATTCCAAACAAACGCCATTTCACAGCATTATCTACCGACTGAGTCAGAAAATGCCAAAATGGAAAATGTGATGCGCCAACAGAAAAAAAAATTACACTGAATATCTGAAATGACAAAAGCAAGGCCTTAGAGTATAGCCGGGAGACTGCAGTTCTTTGGTGTTGTTGTTCTTACTGATCACGTTAAGTACTTTTGCAAAGGGCTCAGTCAAACTGATGTAATTCCATGTCATGTCCATTTTATTAGAGTACAGTAAATCAAGGACCTGTTGGGGTTAAATGGAAAGTCATTCCCTCAAGTCACCAAATCAGGACATGAGCATGGGCAATGGGCAGTCTGCATACTTTCATGTAAGGTGCTCCCAAACTGTCAATATCTGGCAATTAAAAATGACCTCAAACATTTAGAAGGTGTCCTGTAAAATTTTGAAAATTGTCTATTTTTGCAACTACCTGGATGGAAATACCTGTACCTTTTTGCTTTTTTAAAAAATGTGCTAATGTATGATCCAAAAGCTTCCAAGTCACATGGGCGCATCTACTAGGATATCAACACTGAAAACATGAGGCTTGATCTCAAACCAAGCTGTACAACATTTTCAGTGACAATTTTGTACACATGTCAAACTCAAGGCCTGTGGGCAAGATCAGGCAAGTGAAACAATGATATCTGGCCCGGTTGAGTTGAGGTTGAGTAACTTTTTGAGCAAAACCTCTTAATCAGTGAATTGAAGTGTTTCATTCAGTCCCATTGCCACAGGTGTATCAAATCAAGCACCTAGCCATGCAGTCTGCCTTTACAAACATTTGTGAAAGAAAGGCTTGTTCTAAAGAGCTCACTGAATTCCAGTGTGGTGCTGTAATAGTAATGTAATAGGATGCCACCATTGCAACAAGTCTGTTGGTGAAATTTCTTCTCTCCTAGATATTCAAACATCAACTGTAAGTGGTATTATTGCAAAATGGAAGCGTTTAGGAACCACAGCAACTCAGCCACCAAGTCGCAGACCACATAAAGTTCGGTGAGCACTGAGGTGCAGGTCAACGCTCTGCTGACTCAGTAACTGCAGAGCTCCAAACCTCCTCTGGCATTAACATCAGCACAAAAACTGTGAGCTAGGAGCTTCATGGCATGGGTTTCCATGGCCATGCAGCTGCATGCAAACCTTACATCAGTGTAAAGCACACCGCCACTGGAGCAGTGGAAACGTATTCTGTGGAGCGACCAATCACGTTTCTCTATCTGGCGGTCTGATGGACAAGTCTTGGATTAGAGAATGCCAGGAGAATGTTCCCTGCCTGACTGCATTGTGCCAAGTGTAAAGTTTGGTGGAGGAGGGAAAATGCTATGGGCTTGTTTTTCTGGGGTCGGCCTCGGCCCCTTAGTTCCAGTGATGAGAAGCTTCCAGCTTTGTGAAGCAGTTTGGGGAAGGCCCTTTTCTGTTCCAGTATGACTGTGCCTGAGTGCACAAAGCAGCTCCATAAAGGCATGGCTGGGTGAGTTTGGTGTGGAAGAACTTGACTGGCACACACAGAGTCCTGACCCCAACCCCATCCAACACCTTTGGGACGAGCTGGAACGGAGATTGCAAGCCAGGCCCTCTCGTCCAACATCAGTGTTTTGCCTCACAAATGCTCTCCTGGATGAAAGGGCAAAAATTCCAATAGACACATCTATTGTAGAAAGCTTTCCCACAAGAGTGGAAGCTGTTCTAGCTGCAAAGGGGGGACCAACTTTTGCCTATGCATTTAGAATGGGATGTCATAAAAGCTCCTGTAGTTGTAATGTGTAGGTGGTCCAATACGTTGACCATACAGTGTACTTTAACATATTTAAACCAAATTAATCATGTGATTTAACAGCAAAATAGTTGTTTTATTTCTAGTTGGATTTGCTTTCCAGTAATGTACATGAATGACTAAAACGTGTATGACGAAATTTCTCTTCAGCAAAATATCAGTTATCTGGTTATTTTTGATTCCATGTGGTGAAACTACGTCATTTGAAAGGATTCAGGGTCGGCTTGCAGATACAGTATGCCAGAAAATAGGAATGATGCAGTGAACTCATTTTTCACTTTCATCAGTTTGGTTTTAGATATCCTTCATTCTTTTAGAGAGAGGCATTTTTGGGGAGTAATGTTTCATGTGAAGTTCATATTTACTCAGGATATATTTTGATCAACAGATTGACCACTTTGGGTCAAAAGTGTTTAATAAATACAAACGCACCTGTTTGGCCCTCAAATTGGTTGTGATTTTTTAATACAGACCCTCAATATTTTCCTATGTTGTAAAGACAGAGAGTTAGAGCTAGCTTAAGTTTTCATCTCATCTACAGCACTTTCCACACCAAAGCAGTTATGGCAGGTGTTGCTGCTACAGTACTATGGCTTTAAAGGAGTAAATAATAGCAACACTTAAACATTACATTTAGTGACATAACTCAGATTACTTTTAATGACCTCTGGGTGTTATATTTCTACTCCCTAAAACTCAGCAGGGATGGAATATGACTGCAGAAGCTAAATTAGGAGTGTGGATTTCAAAAGAAAATCCCTAGGGGGGAAATGGTAGAATGGGGGTGGGGTACAAAGTAAAGCACCAGGCTGGTGGAGACGTGTGATAGCTTCATGTCTGCTGGCACAAAGTCTTTAAATCTTGCTAGCTGTACAGCTTTGCAGTCATACGGTAGGACCCTCGGGAGAGAAAATTAGACAACTGTGGGCAAATATCACCATGTGCACGTGTTTTTAAACTCATGTTAAAAATCATATATAGTTCAAAATGGAAATGAAGAGGACTATTTCTGACCGCACTTTCATAAAATGTGAATATTTGAAAAAGGGAAATGTATGATATGGTTACAGATCCCATGAAACAGCAATCACAGCTCAGTTCAGGACATGCTTCTGATAAATTGGAGATAAAGAGGGATTTATTGAAGTTAAAGAGTGGGAGTGTGCATTGCAGTAGTGACAAAATTGTTGAAATGTTCAGTGGAAGAAACACATCATTTGACACAGCTGCAGTAAAGAAAAAGCTAAGAACCAATCATGAAATTCGATTGTACACTTGTACACAAAGACTATATTTCCACACTTGCTGTACATTATTGGTACTTTTTGAAACCATCAGCATGATAATCTGTAGCAATGATAAAGCATAGGAATTCTGCAAGTTATCTTTGATATCCGCCTGTGGTGCAACTCAAGTTCACCAAGTGATGTCGATAAAAAGGTTGTAGAGTACCGTCTTAAAGCTGAGTACGTTCCTGTTCACCGAGTCTTCTCAGAATGAAGAAAAAAAACTGAGGTTGTTCTGAATTTCCTGCAGGTGTATTTTTGTCAGTCATCTGTCATATTTCATCATCTTGAGTACCCTTTTGTTAGGAACATCAACTGCAAACCTTACAAATGTATATTTATGTATGTATCCTGTGATCACCTACAAACTGTCCTGCTGCACAAAATCCACAAACCAGTTCATTACACTGATATGATACGGGCTCTTTGCATAAAATCAAATGTCATGATATCTTTGAATAAATATCTCAATATTGATATTGTAGGGATGACTACTGGTGCTTGCATAAGATCTTGACATACAAGAGACTTCTCTTAGACAATCATCAGTAAAGTAGATGTCGAAGCAGGGAGAGGCAAATGCCCCGTAATTGATCACTGTGATATCCAAAATCTGGATAATTTTTAGTCTTACATCACAGTATTGATACTATATCAATATACTGCTCAGCCTTAGTGCTCATTCACATTTTGATCTGTTCCTGTTGTCTCTTAAGCCGGAACCATTTAGAAATATGTCTGGTGTAATAATTGTTCACAAGTCCAGAAGGAGCGCAAAATCTGTGAAGGCATCAAAACCTGGACCCGAACTGTGGATTTTAATTCATCTGACTTTTCCTGAGATAGAAGCTTAGTTGCCAATCTGTAATAAACGCACTGGACATGCTGACTGAATTAAATTCCAGTAGAATGCAAACCTGTGAGAAGTTAGAGCATGAGACTTAGACATTTTTGTGTGGTTTCTACAATAGACTTTACTTCACTTTGTCAAGCCTAGACCTACCTGGGAAATGTGATGTCTATGTATGGAAAAAAAAAACTGCAACATACTCTAAAAGCGGGGTTGGCTCCCAGTTCCAGAAGACATTTGACAGCTGAAGTGCATAGGTTGGACGCAGCAATGTGCAGGGCTGTGCCAAAGTCAAAGTCACTGCAGGTGGCATCGACATCTGGAAAGGCCAACAGAGGGAGATGGGCATCACACACTGAAGATAGACGGAATAAAAACTTACAGCCTCCCAAGTCTAAACCCTCTACCGTAAAATCTGCAACTATGTAGTGCTACTCCTTAGGTATAATCATTCAGAGATTTTGTTTTCCACAGTTAAGAATTGTAGATTACTGGTGTATCAGCAAAATTTAATCATTTCATCTCACTAAGGATACCCACTGTGGATTAAAAAGGTAAGATAAATCGCTGTAAAATAGCTTTGTTCATCCACAGTTATCACAGTGTCTAAAAAAATAACTAGGATTACCATTTAAACCATAGTGATGAAGCCCGAACTGCAGTATTCCACCTGACTTGGGTCATGTGGTTAGAACAAATAACTCTAACACACCAGGAATCCTGATCAATCACAAGACACCACTGTGTGATGGCAAAGATGAAAATGATTTGTCTCTCCAATAAATGTCCTCTATCTTCACCCCCTTCTTCTAGCTGTCTCCAGTCTCCTCCAACTGTTTCACATAGTCTGCTACAAATTCTTTTTATCCTTCACTTCTCTCAAGCACACTTGCTCCAAAAAATATGCCTAAACATGTTGCTAGTGCCAAACAGAAATGTGTTCACGCATGTGTGAAATAAGCAGTAATCAAAAGAAATGCCTCAGTCTGCAACTTCTGTAGCCACTGTCGTCATTTTGTGGCTTCTGGGACTATGTTCCCCTTGTTCCCCTCTCTCCTCTGGCCAAAGCAAGGCTCTTACCTCCAGGCTGCGATGCCTGCAGCACCACCCTGATCAGCTGGGGCACGTCAAAGTAGGAGGCATAATGCAGGGCCCTCATGTTGGTCCAGCGTGAGCGCAGGTTGGGTTCAGCACCCAGGGCCAGGAGCTGGCGGGCAAAGCTGGCTGCTGTCTCAGCGTCGCCTGTGGCATGGAGCAGTTGAGGCAGCAACAGACACAGAGCATGCCAGTGTAAATGAGTGAGATTGCGCTGGAGGACCAGTGTTGATGAATAGCAGTGCTTGCTGACTCGCACGGGAATATTTGTTCAGTGGACAGAGCAATAAGATAAACTAATACACAGCAAGATACGGCAGATGAGTGTACACTTTTACAATCCTGCTGAGTGTAATTATTCAACATCCTTGTCAATACTAACCGATGCCTGGGGCCCCGGCCTTGCAGCAGTAGTGCAGGAGGCTCATGTCCGTCAGGCCATCTCGATCATTCACACCACAGCCTCTTTTTAGGATCTGTGCAATGACAGGATATGTGACATGTAGCAAAACACTAGCACCGTCACTGTGCTGCAATATTATATAATAGACTATAAAAGTGAGACTGAAGCACTGATCTGATGAATGACAGGCAAGTTGGGCCTATCATAACTCTGCTCAACTTCAGGTTTGGACAAGAACTGTTTTAGAAACTGACAGAGAAACGGGGCGTTTATTTCTCAAGGGTAGCAGTTATTAAGTGAGAGAGTGAGAGAAATAATCGTCTGCTTTTACCCTTGAGACAAGTACTTCACTGCACAATTTACTGCAATGCAGCTACTTTGTATAGCTGGG
>OMLB01018869.1:109485-119485 GCA_900302555.1 Myripristis jacobus | reverse complement strand
CAAATCACACAGAATTGGAAAGTTCAGATCCTCAGGTTTAACTGACAACTGCTGGAATTACATCCTACAGTCCTTAATACACCAATGGGAAACATAATGATGATTACAGACAGACAGACAGACAGATAGACAGATAGATACATAGATATGGACTATCAGACACAAAAATCCACAGGATAATATGTAAAAGTGAGTTCTAATATGGCTTTGAATGCTTGTCCCATTTACGTCAGTTTCCCAACATTTTACATTGCAACAAACCATTTTGCAAACCGTGTGGGGTGAAAATCACTGCCCAGCTTTTATGTTTTGCAACATATAATCAAAATCCCTTAACTTTGACACAGCATGAGGAAGAGAGACGGCATTCCTGCCTGCATTAGCATTTTTGGTTGAAATACCTAATAATGGTCTATGTCTGTGGTTAACAAAGTCATTACAATTCATAAACCATGGCACTAATAATTGGCTGTGTAAAGCAAACACTTCCCTGGGGACTATTTTGCAGCGGAGAAACCATTTCACTCCACCCAATTTCAAGCACTTCACATCATCAAAACACAGCAGTGCTGCTGCTTTTAGGAGAACTAATGTGAATAACTTTATAACCGTGGAATACAGGTGTGAAGAAAGTTTGTACGTCTCTGAAAGTTCATTTTCATATCGTAGTGGAATGAATGAACCCAAAACATGGATAAATGGACAAAAAGTAAATGTTAAAATACTAACATACTAATGCTAAAATATGACTGCTTGCTCTGGGAAAAGATTAGCAGAAATGTGAAGTATATACATTTTGTCGATATTATAGTAAACATGCAAAATCAGCCTTTAGAGAGTTCAAAGACAAGTTCTAATTTAATTTAAAATAAAGAGGTTACAGGACCGTTTTTGGTTCACTTTCAGTCGTGCTGAAAAAAGTCCTGCCACTGCTCCAATAGAGCAGGCCAGGCCCAGTGCATGCTGGGATAGTCTGCTCCCCCCCGTAACCCAGATTACAAATGGATGGCTTACATTAGGAGCTACCATCACAGAAAACCATAGCTCTGGTATTTACTGGTTGTTGATGATGCCTTTATTTACACTGCTTGCAAAAAAAATCTGACAGACTATCAGCAATTGGAAATCCCTGGCAAATAAGCATGCAATATAGTTAAATCCAATTGAGGCAAATTGCATGCATTTTCTGTAATCATTAAGTTATTAGCAACACTAGAGGGGGCAGAAAAACACTTGAAAAGATTTCTCTGCTAATTGCAATCAATTCCTTCTTTTCAGAGAAACTTCCGGTGCCTTATAGGTATTTTTGCTTGCATGGATTTCAAGTGGGATTTCATGGATCTGCTTTACCTAATAACGGCAACACTGTTGTCAGCCACAAAAGAGAGGGACTCTTAAAACAGTTCTGAGGATATATAGCTCAATATTGTAGTTTATAGGAGGAGATATTTAGGTGCTACTCTGCATACAGCTGACCCATTACCTATAAAGCGCAGGCTGGGATGACTCATAAAACGACACAATTAATTGAAAAGGGAGTAGCCTGTGATTGGCAACCAGCTAGAAGTGAAACGGACAGAAATGAGGAATTCATAATGAGTTCTGGCCTCAGTGAAAAATTCCTCTCGCCCCGGGCTGAAAAAGATAGCTACCCCCCTCTCCATAAAAAGCAAGGATAAAGGAAATAAGTTTGAGAAAATCACTGCCCAGCTTTTATGTTTCACTCTGTCAGCTGAGTGTCAGGGATTTGCCGTCATAAAGATAGTGAAAGCTCAAGAGCTGGTGCTTACCAGGAATTAATCAGTTTAGGTTTTGGTCCTGAACAGAAAATGTCAGACATTGCCTCTCAACTCTTGTAGGTGATTTCTTAGAGCTGAACAACACAATAATCCCACTCTCACTCCTATAGAAGGTCAAAGTTGGTCAGTGAGCCAAGAAATACCATATCAGAGCTTCCTTCCTCTTCAATTGCTCTGAGTATAAATTATGGAATTAGTGTATTGATTGCCAGCGATGGCTTCCAGCAATCACTTCTACAGCCATGACAAGATTATTTTATCCTACTTTTCCTGTATTATTATATGTTGTGTTTGAGTTATTCTTCCAGCATGGGAAGTGACAGCTTGAATTTATTCAATAAAGCAGGGCAGTTAGGGAAGCCAGTGAGGCAAAAAAAGAGAAGACACGGCATGAGGAAGAGAGACAGCATTCCTGCCTGCAAGCCTGCCATCCCAAATAAAGAAAGATATCTGCCCAAACAGTGCACTGATCAATACATTCATACAAACACAAGCACATCATTTGTTAAGTCTTGGATGATATCCTCAATGTGTTGCAGATGGGAAACTGTGGTGGAGGGAGAAACACACATCATAAATTACAGGTAATAGAGTTTGCAATGATTTGATGTATCTGAGTGGAATATGTGCCCTCATGTTAGAGTCATACATTTGCAAAATGCAATATGTCGAAGGAGCAAGACAGAGTAGACTTGTTTTTGATAATACACTAATCTAGTTTCACAAATTACTCAATAGCATTATTACACCAGCAGCAAGTATTCTCACATGTATCGGATCAGAGTTAAATAAGTTGAAAGAGAGTGTGCCTAAGAAGGAAAAGGTCATGGAGCTCTCTGCATGGAAAAGGCAAGGGCATGGGAAGATATCTGTAGTATACTCCACACACATGCCTGTAAGATGAGGGGAGCATGTCTATAGTGCATTGTTTATATGCCATATAAATAGCTATATGTTACAGAACTTAGGAAGTCCCAAATGTCTCTGTTCTCACACAAAAAGGGATACAATAAATGCACACTTTGATCGTAACTTTAACATTTCCAATTTGTAAACTAGATCTTAATTTGAAAATGCAATTGGGGATATAGTCAGTGAGTTTATAGCAGCCAATTAGTGGAATACCTTCTCGGCAATGTTGTAAAATCATACAGAGTCCAGGCCATCTGTCTCCCTCTGCTCAGGGAATGCCCAACTACTCTCTCTCCCATGCTCCAGATGTTTGGCTACAGACTAGTGTTAATGCAATGATCCATACAGCTGCTTTACACATATTCAGCCTGCTATGCAAATTGTTGTCATTTACACACTGTGAATTTCAATGGATCTGGATCCAGTTATGCTAATCAGCACTGAAATAATGTTGTATGCGTGTGTGTGTGTGTGTGTGTGATGCTGAATCATGCTTATTAACTCAGAGGCAGGCAGAAGCTCACACGAACACACACATATGTATGTACAGTAGGTACCGATGGACAAAAACACACATGTACACAGACATGGACAGATACTGATCAAACAAATGCAAAATAAGTTCAGTGCATAACTTAAGAGGTAATGGGCTTAACAGGCTAAAGATGCACACTTGTATGCAACACAGTGGTTGGCTGACGGGGGAAAAAAGACAATATTACATGTGGGCTCTGATCAATGTTGCTTCCCATTTCTAATCTCGTTTGTATTGGCTTTCCTTTGTGAACTAAATACCTGATACCGCTCAGCTTCCTGCTGCAATTTCATCTAGTGTTGCCCTAGAATTGCATCAAATGAACTACTTTGCAGGAAATTAACGAGGAGGTGCAGTTTTCACACTGAACTGTGACCTGCAATAGAAATCCCTGACTGTATCGATGCATAGCAGCATCTATGACTGGAACTGATCCGTGCAAAAAGTGTAAAATATAGAAACAAGGGGCTCACTCAGCAGAAGACAGACGCGCATCTTTGGTCTGGTATTGCATCGAAATGACAGGCCCCAACACAAGTAATCTGACACATCTTGATCACAGCACAGTCCTGATCTTTCTGTCACACTGGGGATTAAAACAGAAACACAGGGCTAACAAGGGTCAGATATGAAATTTCAAGGAAGTGACACATGACAGGACAAACAATTAAGTGTCAGTACGCTGACCTTGGGGCAACAGTTTTACACCATGACCCTTTATGCATTAGTCATTCCACCAGCAGCAATGGCGGGGGAAAAAGGGAGCCTCAATTCTCTTGTTCATCCATTGCCACGGGCCCAGTGTTGTTCATTGTTTAGTCGTTATGATTAAAAGATGTACAGCGCTATGGAGATGGGAGAGCGCGTGATTTGTCTTTGTCTGGTCCACCTCCTACAGTATTCAGCGAGAGTCACAGATCCGCATCTCAAGCCAGTAGCGGTCTTTATTAAGCATAGACAAGCACGTATTGCACAGTGCATGCACGCGTACACACAAATACAAACAAAAACACACACACACACACGCACATGCACACGCAGACGCGCACACAATTCCATTTCAAAGATGTAAAAAGACAAAACATAAATGAGGATGCAGCTCCATCCTTATCGGTTTCAGTGCCATGGTTTGCTGTCCAATAAGACAAGGAACAAATTAAACTTTTTAACATTTGGCTATTTTAATGACCTGCACAATGAAATTACAACAGAAAACTAATCTTTCACAAGAGGGGCCTCTATCAATCTTAAGATTTTTCTAATGTGGGAGCTATACGATTGCATCTCAGAAATCAAGGAGGTAATTACTCATGCAGACAGCACAAAATGAAGGAAAAAAAGCTGGGTTCTGCTGAGTATCCCTTTTAGAGCAAGCAACCGAGCAAGCAATGGTGGCGCAATAATCAGTCAAATACCACTGCTAATTTTTCAGGTGGTGAAGGCTACTGTGTTTTACCTTAGTAGTAGCCAACCAATGTCCCATACTAAGAAAGTTTACTAGGAGATCATCCGTTTCATATCTCTAATACTTCTCTATGCACAAGACATAATGTAATAAACATGACATCTATTCATAATACTGCAGTAATAATCCCGGCAATAACCAACAAACGCTTTAAATTTCATTTTTGTAATGCCATCAAGAACACAAAAAAGTGCAAAATCTGGAAATAGGTGTTTCGGGGCAGGGAACAATCTTAAAAGTCATCACTGTCAGTCGAAATTTAATGCTGACCTTCGTTCAACAGGTGGAAATAATTGCTGGAACAGAAAATACACACACGTGCAATATCAAAATGTTTGATCCATTACAGTAAAAAGATTTATAAAGACATTTTAAAAAGACTGAATAATGGTTGTAATACTGCCTTGCACGTGGAAAAAATATTGTCTAATTAGTCATTAATTTCTAAATGTGTTTTTAATCATCAGAGACATTGGCCAGTATGGTCTCATTTCTCTGTGACAGCTGGTGATGCTTTCCTGTGATTCACGGTAATCCACTTTTTATTATGAAGAAAATACTGGTATTTTTTTATACAGCCGGGAATGAATAAATATTATAGGTGGCAGGGACATATGGTACCAAACTGCTTGACTAAATCAAAACAGCAATTACATAGCCAAAATTTCAGAGACAAAATTCAACAAACAAAAAAGTCATAATATACAATTAATCAAGCTGTTTTGGTCTCATTAACTAAACAATATTCCCAGATACTTTATACAAATAGTCCACTGAAGTTCCTCGTGTGTTATAATTGTGTTACAAATGTACAGATGTGTAAAAAAGAATTCAGTGGTGAAATTATGAACAAAGATAAACTTTTAGTATGTCTGAGCCTCTATTTACTGTAGAAGACACAATGTTGAAATTCAGACCACAGATATACAAATTAGAAAGTGTGTGTGTATTTACATATCTATGTATCTATCTATCTGTCAATCTCTCCCTATCTCTCTTTCTCTCTATGTATATACATATGTGTGTGTTTGTGTGTGTATACCGTACATACATCTATAGATAAATATAGATATAGATATAGCATCTATAGATAAATATAGATATAGATTGACATAGAAATCCCTCTTATTTCCAGTGCAGTTTCACTTGTTTCAGGATTTTTTCTGGGAACAAGAACAGCCTAAATGTTGAAGCAAGGCAGAATAATGCAGATCACTAGTATCAAGAAAATAAGTAAAGAACATTCTGCAAACAAGCTGATTAGCATTGTAAACAAGTGGGATTATCTCAAACTACTAGCAGTTTTGTTCATTTGTTTTAAGAAAAACACGATTTTAAAGTTTGATGTGAGACAAAGCGGCTTGTTAAGAGCGATATTTTTTGCAGCGTGTAACATTTGGCAGCTTCGAGATCCACATTCAGACCAACGAATATGCTACAATTTTTAATATCTCTCACAGAAATTTGGCATAGTCAGTATAATGATGGAATTTTTCAATTAACCAAGGCCAACTGGCACATTGAACTCACCAGCCTCACAGCGTGTAACATCCCCTTTTATTTGGCAGAGCAAACACCATAAATACTAAAAATGATACAGACTCCCAGAGACATACATTAACTTCTGGTGTAATGAAGGTAACACTCCAATGATGAAGTGTAAGCACTTTGCCTCATACTGTAGTTTACTTGCTTTTATAATGCATACTATTATGTAAATGAACGTGACATGACCCAAATCTGCTCTGCTCTGTGTAAATTAATGTATTTTACCTTTAAGATAAGATGTGGTGTATCCACCAAGCCATTTGTGTAATCTGTTAACAGGGAGGTATAGCTCAGATTCAGTAGCTAAAAAGCAGCATAAATTACATTAAGATGGAGCTGCTGAGCAATTCTGGTACTTAATGATTTCCATAAAAAGCATTAATATCATTCTATCAGCAATAATAGTGTTCACAAGGTGCAAAACAAATGTCATTAGTCATCTGTGGCCTCTATGCTATAATGGTACAGTATGTCGGTTTCACTAACTTAGTTCAGTAATTTAGTTTTAGGCCACTCAACACAGACTCCAATAAAGTTCATACTGGCTTTTGATTCAATAAACATTTGCTCAGGTATAAACCCACAATTTATAAGTTTTCAGCAGGAGCCTTTATCAGATGTGTGGAAGTATTTCTATCAGCAATCAGCAATTCCTGTACAACTGCGGTAATAATTGTCTTTTTTTGTCATTTTTCTAAATGCAGTTTAACGTGATAAGAGCTCCTGGCAATCAGAACGTCAATGTTCAGTCTCTTGTTCAAAAATGTCACAGTTTGACAGAATTATGTAACTTTATGTTGCACAGGCACTGCATATTAGAAAAAATAGACCAATTTTGGTGGAGAAATATTAACTTTTTGGACACACAACTTCTCAAAATCCAAAAAAAACCAAAACAAAACAAAACAGCAAAGCTTGATACCAAAAAATCCTGACAAATGTAAAACTGTGATCTCAACCATGCAAAGAAAGAATACCAGGCCAGGCAAATTAAAACAAACAAAACAAACAAACAAACGCACAAAAGTCTACGAAGCACATAAGTGGGGTTATGACCGCTACAATATGAAGCAGAGAGGTTGACTGGATGGAAACAGGGGGCTGGGGACACCTTTTTTTTTTTTTTTAACTACTTCTCCTGCAAACAGCATTATCTTGATTAAAGTTTAATTAAGGATCACATTTGGCTGTGCCTTTCACAGCGATCTACATGAGCAGATTTCCTAGGGCTTAACTCTATCGCTGGGAAAATCCTCCTTTATTACTTTCAACCTGTTGTAAAAGCTGTTGGCACGGAGGGACGGCTGCCTCATTCACTGGCCTTGTTTGCTGCTGGAAAAATCCCAAGTCTCTGGAGATCTCCCCACAGTGGTTCAATTTAATATCTGTCCTATCACTACAAGGCTCGGGCTCATTATTAATGATACTATTCATTAATTTCTTGTTGGGCTGATGTTATTTATTAAAATATTAAAGAAAGCTCCTGAGACACTCTCACGTAATGAGGGATGTGTCCTCCTTCCACCGGCCCCCCTCCCGCCTCCTCGCTCCAACCCCCCTCTGCTGGATGGATGGAGGGTGGAATTACCCCACTCGGACGCTGCTAGCCTGCGCTCCCTCATTAGTCGTTCTCCAGGGCTGAGTGACACCATAAATCCATTCTACACGCCGACCAATGGCAGCCATATACAAACGCACACTGCTCGGCTCGCCCCGTTAATGAGCCATTCCCATGCACAGGGAATTGACTACTGTCCATCCACCATAACTGGACAGTATTTTTTGGCTGAGCTAAATTGCAGCCGTGGTATAGATTTAGGGCATCATATGACAGTTTAATTTCTCATTAAGAAACTATCATGATATAAACTTGAAACTGAACTGATTGGGCATGTGTGTTGTGGTAGGAGGCTGGTGTGCGAATAGTTTTTGGTCAAAGCAGCACACGAGAGAGTGGCGGTAGACATGGTGAGTAGAAAACAAAGCAAATAATGCCACATTCATGTAAAGTGATAGAAATCTGTTAGAAATTACATTAAGTTTGAGTTTCACAAAAAAGGGTATTCCTTTCGTCAAATACTTTCATGCAATAATCGACAGCGCTGGGCAAGTACCATATTAATCAGTATGTTTTAGTCGTAGTCATGATTTTGCCAGAGGCAGGGTAATTGTGAATAGAAATACAGACCTTAATCTCTGTAGACAGGCTGAGAAAGTTCCTTTGTAAAGATGTTAAAGTGAGTGGTTAAAGAGGCTTGGACATTACACGCTCAGCTAGCGTCACTCTGGCACCTTAAATTTGTGCATGTCGTCCGTTTGAAACTTGCAGTATTAATGGTTACACATAGAAACGACGAATCCATTAATCATAATAATTAATCTGATCCAATTATATTGCATAGAAATATAACAAATTGCAGGCAAAAATAATGATCTATCACTGCCATGTCACAGGGATATGGGACTAAAGCAGTAATTAGACGGTGAGATTTTAAATAGTACACACCAAGCGAGCAGCTGATGGCTCTACTGTTTGGATCTGATGATGTAATTAGAGAGGAGGGTGAACACAGTGTCTCCCCCAGCACAGCTAATGAAGGTGTAGCCAGAGGTCTATCCAGCTTCTCAGAAACAAGATGTACAGGTAATTACTGTTTTTTGTGATTGTGAGTAGAAATCACAATTGTCTTCATTTGTAGGGTAAATGTGTCTAGTCTGTGCGGGATGAAATCTGGACCAGACTTGTCCAAAAAAAACCCCAAAAAAAAAACTTGCACAGTGGTGGAAGTACAGTATTTGAAACTGCTTGCAAAATGCTGCAACCTATGGTTTTAAACTGGATGTTGCTGTTTATCTAAATTTGCCAAGGGAATGCTGACACAGTCCATCAGTGCTTAAATTTCTGGGGTGTGTGGATAGGAGTGCAACAAGAGGCCTCTGTCAGACGACAGCAACTTTGATCTCAGTGTTGTGACGAGTACAAAGACGTCAGGCGCTTATCACAATTGCTCCAGAGTGTCTCCACAATAAGACCTCAGAGATGCTCTAAAATATGTTAAGATGCAGTAATTTCCTTGCACGGCAGATAAGATTCACAGAGCAGGTAAATCCTCCGGCAAAAACACATCTAATAGAGCCTCTCCCTATTTTTCGCGGGATGTAACACCACGTGCAAAACACGACAGTGCATATGAAGTTGCATTATCACTCAATCACAAGCCAAACTACCCTTAATAGCAAACAATAAAATTCAATACGGAAATAAACAGCAATTTGTCAAACACCCTATAAAGCTAATAAAAACAGAAAGTAAAGAGATGAGTGCTGGGAAGAAAAAGCCCCACAGAAATCCTCCTCCGCTCCTTGTTGTGGCTTCTCGTGAGGACAGAATTAATCACCTGCCTGCCTCTGCGGTCTCTGTGCTAGGACCTGAGGACGGAGGTAATAAGACAGGCCCTTCAGGGACGCACCACAGAGTATAAATATCAGCTGCTATGCATATGTAAATCACTCCCACATTTATTTATTTATAATTTTTTCTCAAAGGCTCAAGTGTGCTAATATCAAATAGCAAGCTTTTAGGGAGTGTTTAATGCCTGTGGGTGGTAGGGAGCGGCGGACTCTGGAGCGTGCGGCAGTTCATGAGTAATTAAGGGGTGTTTTGCTGAGCATAAATAATGCTGTTTGTATTGGCCTTACACAGGAGTGGAGCGAGGAGAGAAGAGAGAGAAAGGGAGAGGA
>OMLB01018869.1:93755-109428 GCA_900302555.1 Myripristis jacobus | reverse complement strand
AACCCCGCCACACACACCTCCCCTCGCCACTCAGCACCTCTTAACACAACACACAAGCAGGGAGAGACTCATTTGCTGGTTTATATAGCACACAACATGACTTAAAGAAAATGATGGTCCGCGAAGAGCACTAAGACATGGCCAAGTGGGGAAAATTGAAAATTTTAAATTTGTTACAGCAGATGACATAACTGGGATTGTACTAAAATGGCAATGAGTGCTAAAACACTGACATACACTGTTTTTATGCTAATGTACGAGGGTTGCATTCTGATGTAATATGTGTGGCATTAATTAGGGCTGGGTATTGGCAATGACCTCACAATACAATATCACGATACATAAGCCATAAAACGTTTTGTGTCGCAATATTCCACAGAATTTACTTAAATCTATGAACAGAGCTTAAAATACAACCTAGTGCACACCAACACCTGGGTAGACTAATAAAATATACACCATTAAAGATAAATTGGGGGACAAACAGACTCAACAATATAATTAAAAATTCCTATTCCAGTTTATTACAAAAGAATTAGCTCAATGGACTTACATAACACAGTGCACTAAATTGTGGAGGTGATATCATATTAAAATGAAGTGCATAAACAACATATAACGATACAAGGTGTTTTTTTTTGGGGTTGAGGGAACATCATTAGGTGCATGCTGCAACTTTCTTTGTTGTGTGTTTATTCTCCTCTCTTGGTACTACATCTTTATGCGCATGACATTATGTTAACCTATAGGGTATTGGTGTTCGAGAAGCCTTTGCAACACACTGCACATCAAAAAAAGTTCTCCTCCAAGCCCCTCAACAGTGTGTACTGTAAATCATGTCAGAGCACGTGATTTTCACTGGGCTAGGAAATAGTTATTTCCTCACACCTTGATAAAGGAGTTGACAGGCCATAGAAAGTACTGCACTTGAGCGCAATAATGGTCAGTGAGCAATCCCCTCACTGCACACACCAAAGCAGCAAGAGCCATTTATAGATCCCTCTCTCACATCTCCTTTCACCAACATATTCACTTGCCTTTAAAAGTACTCACATATAAGTGGACTTGTGCAGCTCTCTTTGCCAAGGATATCAGTCAAAGTGCTGATTTTGTGGCGCAGAGAGAGCACCTAGAGTTTTTATTACAATAAAAAAAAAACATACAGTATCGGGGCTGTGTTTTCAGTAACACAAAACATTTATCATGCACATGAAAAATGTATCTTGTTAGCACTCATCCAGTCAACATCGCAAGTAGTCTCACCATATGAAAAAAAAAAATACAAAGCTCTAGAGAAAATAACTAAGTGATTCTAAACGGTGCTCTACTTTATGAAACTGTGTTGCAATATTGCTTCTAACAAAGAGGGAATAGAAATCACCCTCCTCCTTCCAGATTTAGAAGCCACAAAGGACTGCGCACTGGAAGAGATACAGGCTCACAATATAGGCTTATAAGTTCCTCTGGGTACAATTATATTGTATCTCTCTAGTAACAAGTGGCTTAGGTAAGGGGAGAAGGGGACAACCTCATGAGTGAAACAATTTAGCTGTCATGACTGTATGGCAGGGCCCAGGCCGGTTTGGGAGGCTGGCCGATCCCCAGAGTCAGAAGATAATAGTGTCCAGCCCAAAGATCCAATAAATCAATCTGGTTTAACAACTGCATTTCGCAGACCCCTGTTTAGCTACATCAACAAAAAACATGAGCCTTTAAACCGAGCCTCAGGCATTTTTCACCGTGCAACATCCATAAACATCAGTTCACCTGAGGGGGAGAAGTGTTTTATCTCAATAATCTCAATACTAATAATAATACTAACAATAATAAGAAACCAACAAGTATTGTTTTTCTAAACATTCCTGTTTACCTTCCAGTTCATCACAAATACTACTACTACTACCACCACCAATAACAACAACAACAACAATAATAATAATAATAATAATACCTATATCTGATGATGTCAAAGGGGTGTTATTGATGTTATATCAAAACACACAGTAACTGATATTATCTGAGACTGCTGAGAGAAAATGAAAAGTTTATTTCACTGAACTAAAGACAATCAACTCAGTGCTCACAAACACAGCAAAGACTTGTTTATTCATTAGACATTTAATAAGCTAAGGTATCACAGCAGATGCATGCTGGGATTGTTTGTGACTCACCAGGAGGTAATGTAAAGCTAACAGGGACTGGCAGCACCTGTGCCCTCATGCTCAAGCTGCCAGCACTGTGCTGCGGGGCCCAGGAGAGGCGCATTAGCTGGGGCTGTGGCTGCAGCTCAGCTACCTTGGTCCCCATGCTGAGGAAATGTCAGCAGAGAACCAGCCAGGTCCACCGTGCCCTGAGCCTGGCTCTGGCACCCAGCATGACTCTGACGTGATCATGGACGGCGGTTGTGACACATGTAAGCAATGACTCCACACAGCTATCTGATCAGCATTACGCCTCTGTCAGGAGGCACTGACTACAGGAGCGTGATGGGAGCTGTGATAGGGCTCCCTCTCTTGTGCGGGTCAGAGATGGAGGTGGCCCGTCCACCTCCCCAAAACCACCCAGAACGAAAGTCTACTTTCTCTGTGTCTGTAAGATTAGATCTGCACCGACAAAAGGCGACAAGAATCAGATCGGGAATATCTTTCCAAATGTGTTCGTAATTCTAATTTTTGTATGTATTTATTTTTAATGAACACACAAGTAGGATTTAAAAACACGGGGAGCAAAACAAGCACTATTTGTCACAAGCCTATGTGTGCATCAACCATCAATCATTGCCATCAGAATTGCCATAGTCTGCTGTCAGGGCCTATTACCGCTGAATTCATTTCCCTCAATTAATTCAAAATCTAACCCCTTGGCAGCCACCAATGTATGTTTTTTTATCCATCCACCCACCTATTTGTCAAAATGGACTCAGTGACAGTACAGTAATGCACATTCATTATAAAAATGAGAAACAATAGTCCACACATATCATTAATTAACTGAACATTTAGAAAAAAACAAAAAACAAATATACAAGAATAGCCTGCATTCCTGCAAATACTGTGGCAACCACACAAGTAGGCATACGATCTCCAGAAATAACCTATTGTTACGCAAATATGAATTTATTGCTTAAATATTTTGCCCAAAATAGGAATAATACGTTCTGTCACAAACAAGAAGTACAAATATCATTTTCAGAGAATATTGGTTTTGAAGTACGAACGTTAGCAAACCCAGCACTTTGATATAATAATTTTTCAGACCACAAGGAACTAGCAATGATGATTCTAACCAAACATGTGAGATCCCATCAGATAAGTGTGAAGCAAGAGAAGACAAAGAAATGTCACAGGAGTGTATTACTGTCTGATCATCTGTCTTATCTAAAGCCACTGCCCCCCTCTTCCCCTATCGCCACACACACACACACACACACACACAAGAAGACACACACAAACATGAACATCTACACGTGCATACACAACAAAATAAGAGAAGCACATAATTAACACATAGGATAAAACACAACTATCCTTATCGCTGAGGCTATGCTATAAAACTACAGTGTTGAATAGAGGAGGAGACAAGGAGGCATTAATGCTTCAAATGTAGTGTTTTAATTAATTAACTGTAAACATGATTTAACTTCAGGATATCATTTGAAAGTATAATTGCCCACTGGGATTAAAATGAACTCTGTGGGCTGCAGTGTCACCCCACTGAGCTCCCCATGTTGGGAAATGTCCAGTGTTAAGATTAATTTGCATCTTTGAGGGGAAAGTCTTAATCTCAGTCTTAAAGGACATTTAAAAAAAACACTTGGAACCTTCCTCGCAATCAGATGCAATTTGACTACAACGTTCACCATGCAGAATCTGCGATTACATTTTTCCTGTGCATGATTCCAATCGCTTTAGCGGCTGTGCAGGGAGCATTTCACCGTGCATATTAATTACACAGGGGCTTTGTCATGTGAGGGTCTCAGCGGCCATGCTTGCTAAGCCGGCTCATTTGAACTGAGAGTGCAGCTTTGTGAGCCTGCTGTGCACATCATGCCCTCAGTCAGGAGGCAAAGGACTGCAGAGATAGGTTGCTGGTGTGATTACCGGTTCGAAAATAAATACCAATTTCTCACCCGCACCTGCAGAATTCATGCGTCTAAGCATCTCACAATAGGATTAAAGTGTGCCTATTAGCCTGTGTTTATTAGTGATTAATGGATCAACGCTGGAACAGATTAGAAAGTTAGGTAGACTGATACTTCTGTCCACTTATAAACCCATCACTAAAACTGAAAGTACAAATTGGTGTTGAAATATACAGTGTAAAAAAAAAACAGCACTAGGGTTAATGTAGTGGTGCTGTTGTACAATTCTGCAACTTTAAAAGTACCTGTTCTGCAAAAGTATATCCTGCATCATGTAAATCAATCAGTGTGGTCCTTTATTTGTTTCCTGTACGGTGCCACTGCCACAAGTCTTGGCTGACATGAGCTCATGTGACATTTGGGAGGAGGGACGTGCAGGAGTCTGGGCTGGTTAGGCATACAACACTGACTCAGCTTGCTGATGTGTGGGACATTTCTCACATCTCTTTAGGCGAAGCCCCATAGCAAACAGCTCCAAATAGCTCTGATTAACAATTCCCAGACAGGCAGAAAAGATATTTTCTTCCCATTTATTCCAAGGGGCACAAACTTTGAGAATGAAATGCAATTACGTCTAAAGATCACATGAGAATATGCCCTCAAAAATGTTTTGTTTTGGTTCCTCTTGTACGCATTACAGAAAAAAATACATGCTTCTAATGTAGAAAAAGCAAATGCCTTGTGTGTGGAAAAATACAAATAATTTAAATAATCCAGTAATCTAAGTGATTATACAGGGCCATAGACAAATAACAAGTATGGTTCACTATGACGCAAAACATCATTACTTTTTCAGTTTCTATTCACGCATGAAATTCGAATCATGAACACGCAACTCATCTCTATTTTGTAAAAAAAGTGATCTATAAAGGTTTGATTGATTGATTAGGTGATGTGTTGACTAGCTCTACAAAAGTAATGATTGCCCAATCTGATTTTATACTATAAAGCTGGATCGGTAAGGAGCTGACAACATACGGTAGCAATAATATTTTCTGTGGTATTTGCATCAGAAAACCACACCTGCAGCAACTCTGTGTCCTTGAAATAATTACAGCACTACTGTTATAGAGGTCATAATTCATCCTCATTGTCCTGAACTTTCAAATGCACACACACAAAAAAAATCTAAACCCTCTCTGCTAATGTCCATAACGCATTCATTGTTCAGTGGGAAGCACGAATTAGGCAACATTCAGTATGTAGAAATGATATCCAAATCCTGTGATGTGTCCTTTTGAGGCACACCTAACAAGTTTGCCTGTTTCTGATTAGCTCAGCAGAAACTGTGATAGTTTACCTTGATAAATTAGAGGAGGTAAGATTTAATGAACAGAACATGGGGGTCACCTTTGTTTCTTGGGGTGATAGAATGGGAAAAAAACAAACAGATTTTTCTTACTGCCACATGCCTCTCCTTAATAATCAGATTTCTCATCCTCCTCGTAATAGAGGGTGCATAGAATCTCATTACCTTCTCTAGCTGAGGGGAGAGAGGCAACACTTCTTCTTTGACTTCCTCAGTAAACTGGGAGGGGGGGCACGGGACACACAGAGTTCTGCTTATTTGCACATACATCGACATCCCCTTACAGATATGTAAATGACTCAGGCAAAACCCAAATGCTAAAGTCTACACCATTAGTTTTCCACTTCATAATCTCCACATGGGGCCGTTAGAGGGATAATGTACCATACAATACATGGTTTACTTTTAATTAATAGGGAAAACGTATTTTGAAATGAATATTAAATCTAGATTAATGTGGAAAACCTCCCAGCTCGTTTTAAATTTAAGGCTCTGTTCCACGGCAAACAAGGGGGGAAAACAGCGAAAGGAGTCTTCTTAAGAGAAAAAGGTTCTATAAATATTTAAATTCAAGAGGCATGAAATTGTTAAATGGAACAATGGGAGATCACAAGTTTATTTCCCTGCAAAATAAGGGGACAGCATGGTTATCTTGTCACCAGGGGAAAGACAAAAGCATGGAGGAAATAAAAGAAAAATGTTCACATTGAAGATAAAATGTTTGGTAATTGGTATAGCTGTAGCAAATGCTGCGTTTGTTTCCTACCCCCAAGTTTCAGGGGAATAAAACAATTCAAAAATAGTTAGAAAAGTCCACTTCCCTTTGATAAGGTTTCTTCTCTGGTCTACTCTTTTGACCACCAGTATCCCTCCAAATACATCTAACACAATGCTGGACAGGAGTGAAATCATAGGAAACAGTGTCATTTTTGCACAGGCGCTGATTTTCAGACATTGTGAAATGCCCATACAGAGCGCCATTCCAAACTAAAATCCTATTGAGCGAGGCCCAGCGGTGGTCTACGTCTGCGGCCAACATCCCACGTTTTAAACAACATCTGTTTGATCTCCTTTGATCATCCTTTGATCTGACATAGACCACAAAGGAAAGGCAAAAAGGACAGCTCCTCCACCAGCCAAAGTGGTCTAACCCTCTGCATCCTCTTTGCTCTCCACAAATGCCAGACTTTATTGCCAGGTAGTGCCCTGGTTAGGCCAATCTGCACTTCTAACACCCCCCGTCCCCACTTTTATTGTCACCCCTGCAAATCCATCTCTGCAACTTCACAAACTTCCTTGATCAACGTACTGCATGATTCTCCCCTCAGCTCACAAGCGTGCGTCAGTCGAGCTTCACAGCTAAAGACGGGGTGTTTGTTTATATCCGTCACCGTTGGTGGTTCATAGGCCTCATAAGCCACGTTGTCATTTTGACTGTGATTTGTGAGCGGTTTCAAGACTACAAAAAAAATGAACCGTCTACGGGAGAAATGACCTGTGCCTTCTGTATTCCTCTAAAACAATTCATGACATTTGAACAAACGCTTCCCCCTGACGCGACTGGAGTAATCCCAAAAAACAAAGAGCTGATGGCTAAGCGGTTTCGTTTCGTCATGTTGTGGTGACTCTCCTCCCTCCTTCATGCTTCTGTTGTAATCCTTGAACAAAGATAATGGATCGGTGAAAGAAATTTACATGGTACCTAGCTAGCCAAGTACTGTTTATGGCTCAGCAGAAAGCTGAAATAAGTCTAGTGGGGAATTTATTACAGAAAACCAGAAACAGAGCATGTATTTAATGTGTGCTTTTGTTGCAAATTAATTATTTTGGTTGGAAGGCGATGGCAGGATTCAGTGGTTTCAGTCCAATTTAAGAGAGAAAAGCTTGCAGATACAAAACATAAACTGTATTGTGTATTTGGACAAACTGGTCTGTAATCAGGGTTATGTCAGACCGCTGAGGTCTGCGAGGGTTCAGCGCTGTACTGCGTGAGCTCCTCTCCTCTCCTCTTAGTGCACGAGGTTCTCCGGCTCCCCTCAGCAGTAGGTGACAAAGCATTTAGCAGCTCTTCAACAGTAAGTGACACATTTGGGTACAGTTTGCATCAAGTACAACAATTAATGCATGTTAATTCTTAATTATGCTAATTTCATTTGAAATGGGCTGTGAGGTTTTAACAGGGTTGCTGGGTGAGAGAGGATCTGTTGGCAACACGGGCTTGTTGTTTTCTCTGGTAATGCTCCTAGCACATTCACATGTCCTGCGGTGTTAGGCACCATTAATGAGGATGGAAGTCCAAATATGACACGCTCCCAGCTCATAAACATAATTGGGATGTTGTTGTGTTTTTTTTTTTTGTTTTTTTTTAAACTGTCGCACAAAGATCAGAAAATAATGTAGTTCACATGCCGCAGAGACGAGTAGTTTAAAGCACCATGACTGTTATTGTGTATTTAAAACAAAACAAAGCAAAGCAAAGCAAAACAGCAGAGCACTCAGGATACAGTACACTGAAGGCCCTTTAAAACCCTATTCATTTAGTCTCAAACACCAAATGCAGACTGCTCAGCAATATAGAAGAAATAAAAGTGTTTAACCAGAAAAAATACAAATACAAAGAGATATTTTTCATTGAAAATACTGTTTAAAACTCAGCATATGGAGTCAGATAAAATCTGTCTAGAAAAGTGCACAGATAAGCATGATGACTGAGTGGACACACATAATGTAATTAGGAAACCAGACATTAGGGTTTAAACTCAAATTAAACTACAATTTTTGTTGGCATGAAAGTTACAAGACCAGTTCTGCCAAAGCAACACAGTGCTATTTGTTCAAATATTTGGACACAATAAAATACATTAAAACGTTGAAGAATAGATAAAAATACTACTTTCTCTCACCACTATTACCCGTCTATCTTCAATATGCTCTCTGAAAACCGAAACAAAAGCTCTTGTCAAAAGCCTCTAATGTACTTTATGTTGAACGAGTTGCAGTTAATGCTCTCTTTGTCACCACTTGATAATACACTTTAGATCAGACATAATTAAAATGCTGAAATTAATCCGTCCTGCTTTGAGCATAATGCATACGTCTGAAATTTTTGGGCTCAATCAGTTTCCTGGTCAAAGCTTCACACTCAGCATCAACAGTCCCCTCAGGATGAAGCCCTATAACAGAAAAATGACCTGTTTTGTTGGAAATATAGAGCACACATGTCCTGTAATGAGATAAGACGAAACCACACAGTGTGTAGGCAGCCTAGTAAAATTTTATATTTAAAACGATGGATCTCTAAAAGGTGTCCCATTCCTTTTTGGTGCCGTGCCCCACCCCACATCCTGTATCTTTACTGCTGTGGTGCATCTTTATTACAGTTAGCTCCTTTCAGCTCATCTTCAATTATTTTTGGGGTTTCACAAAACTTCATATCAAGACCCTTGTAATCCTTAAGAGTTGACTATACTTAACGACACGCAAGTAAAAAACAAATGCAAACTGATGGATTGTATATTGGGGGGATACAAAGAGACTGTGGAAATTGTGAGTTTATGGTGAGAGAAATATTTTACTCAGTCATGCACGAAGAGCAGGGTGAAAGTGAAGAGAAATGCATTAGGGTGTAAAATTTTCTAAAAAAACAACAACTGCAGAATGATTTGCCATGCTGAATTGACTGTACCATGTCTAAATGATATTCATCCCAAATTCTTCAGGTTAGGCATTTATTCATGTTAGACAGTAAAAATGGGTGTCTGTGTTTCCAGAATAAAGCGTGGCTGCTTATTCTTACATAATACCAGAACTGGAAACCAACAACATGTGCGATTTTGATTTTACAGCTCTTTAAAATGGCTCTTATTGTCCTGTATTGCAGGTCCTCTTGGAGAATGAGGAAGATGTGGGCTGTACACTTAAAGACTGTGGTAGTCAGAATATTTCACCTGACATGAGCTGTACAAGTCGCATGGCACAACCAACCACAACTGGGCCATTAAATATATGTAAATGAAGAGAAACACAAGAGAGCCGGGGCATAATAGCACGCACAAGGGAGAAATGGATCCTGGGTAGTGATTAATTTATTTGATGATGCCTCTAGTGAGGAATTTTAGGTCACAAATGAAGTGACAGGATGACAAATTACCATTTTAAGGAATTTACTGGGAATCATTAACGAACAATTGTCAGGTAGTTTACGGCAGGCAGAGAAGATGGAATAAATGTACATCTTTTTCCTTATTTGACTTTAACTTATTATTATTTTTTTCTTTTTTGGCAAGTATTTTCCAGCACCCATGCCTTATTATATGAAATGCATAATATAGTTCTGGCTAAATAATACATTCATTTAGGATAGGAACTGGCACAATTAAATTGCTGGTTGGTGGGAGGCAGGAAATTAAGTTAGAAGTGGATAAGGAGAGGCAGTAGACTAGGCTATCTCGTAATCAGGTTGTGAAAATCCTGCTGTGATGCCTCCCTATAGTTCCTTATCTAAAATGTTTCTCTGAAACATGTTTTTGGTTAAAAAGAAACTTTTGTAATGCTGGAATTTCAGTATTTGCTATGTGCATGGTGTGGCCTAGTGAATTAAATTGATTGTGTGAAGCCCCTTGGATGGAGTCATTTCTACTGAAACTCTGTCACTACCTCAGGGAGTGTCGTTACCACGCGTCCCAGACTGGGAGCAGGATGACACCTCCATCATGCCATTCATAATGGCCTAAAAAATCATTCTGATCCGACTGTAAATCAGCATTTCTAATGGGGCTTGATCATTTCTGGCGCAGGCCTGATTGAGAAAGAGCAAGATTACTCAGGGGGGTGTAAAACCTCTTATTCTTTATAGGATAAGAACTGTATATAAGGTTAATCTCTTAGTCTTATACATAAAAAAGAACACCAAGGAGGTGTTAAGAGGAGTACATGTAGCTACACTGTTAAAGGGCTGAGGCTGTCCTTTGGGACTTCCCTCCCATGGCATCTTTCAAACTATTTGGCTTTCTCACTGACAAAATAAATCAATTCATTAATTAAAATTAAGCTCATGTGTAAAAGATGGTATCATAGCTTATTTAAATGTTGAAGGAGACAGATGCTCTCGCAAGAGTCTCTGTCAAGCTTGTCTGTCCTGCTCAGTTTACTGCCTTTAAATGGCTTTTAAAAGCCAGTGGTAAGAGAAAGCTGAAATGACAGGAGGAATTTTCACTGTGTATATTAATTCGACAGATTCCTTGATTCCCCTCCTGGGCCCCTCTGGAAAGATCCACCGCCTCAGCAACTCGATGGTATATTACAGTAGGTGTGACAAATGTCTTTGATTTAGAAGTGCTAGTGGTATGTTGGTTCACAGATGACATGCCACTGGGATGTCTAAAAACACTCATAATTGAACTTTCCAAAAGGGAAACAGCCTCCCAATTTAGTCCATGCAGCGATCATTTGTCACATTGTTATATGTGAGGCATCATACCAGAGGAATATATTTCACTTTGATGGCCACAAAAGAGAAAAGCGTGTCGAGAGTGTCGTCTTCGAAACAGCAGTTGCAATATTTAAGGTTATATAGGGTTACAAAAAGCTGCTCATAAAAGTTACAAATGTAACTGCAACATGGCTACATCAGCTATGCAACAAAATGTAATCTATTTCTTTGGCTTAATTTTGAATATCTGTTTTAGATTAATGGTTATGGAAGCTTCATTTTAGGAGTACCTTGTGACCCATTAAATAATAGTTTTATTCGCTTTTAGCTAGAAAGTAGGAGCAGCTTTCTGCTTGACACCCACTGATTGAAATTCACTGACCACTGCAGCATGGGCAGGGGCACACACTGTCTATATGATAAAAAGAGAATCTCAGCATCTATATGGCAGTATAAACATGAAAAAAAAATATGTCTGACAGTTTTCTTGTACGTAACATTTCCTTGAAGCACCTTGCTTGATTTATGCTACAGTTCACAGGAGCAGTGTACCCATATCCCTTCCTCTGCCCCAGAATGCATTAAATCAAATATCACAGTGGGTCGACTTGGTATTCCTACGATAGATCTGGGTTATTTTGCTCACAAGTTTCCTCTAAATTAATTACATGAATGATTACTTTGCTCAGAAAAGCAACACACTTGCTGAACTGAAGGCTAACAGTAACACAACAGCCTATCACAATTCACTGGTGCAGACAAAGCCTATTTTTACTTGCTACTTGCTGAGTTTCAGGATTGCTTTAGAGGGAAAACATGGTGAAATTGGATGCTGGAATTGAAAACTCTGCTGTAAAAAGTCGTTTACACTTCTCTTGTTCTCTTTCAACAGTCAAAAAATTAAAAACTGATGTTTTGATTAGCGGAGTGGATAATCATTTGTCAAGAACTTTGCTGACACTATATATTTTACATTTGTCTGCAACTGGCACAGATATTACAACAATTCTGTGGTCACTTTATTTTGATTTCAGATACATATAAATATACAAACTGGGGGTGAGAAGACGATTAAGACATAAGTGAAAGAAAAAAGCATTTATAATATACAAAATTATCACAATTATTTTTCATATGTTACTCTTTTTTCTGTTTTCTTGTGATATACTGAGTAGTTTTAAGCAAATGGGATAACCTGAACAGGTGGTCATTCTTTAAGTGGACTGTCCACCACTCTGCATGTGCAGCCTGTGACAGGGAGTCACGGGTAGCCTCTGGTTGGTTTTCAGGGGTCATGAGCCAAAAAAGATTTACAACCACTGCACTAAACCACCAACATGTAGATGGAGCAGAAAATGTTTCGCTTTTTGCCAGTGAACTGAAACAGAGGTATTTATGTGATCCATGTTTCCACTACGAAGCATGTCTTTATCTTTACAAGTAAGACATGGATACCGTACCTCTGCATAACCTCTGACCAGCCCTGTGCGGTGTCACAACTGAATGCATGAATAACGTTCACACTCTGCATCGGTTGCACATTGCATGTACCATACCATGAACGTGAGTATGGGCTTCTTTCTAGACTGTGCCCAATTTCATGGTCCAATACACACACACACGGCATCATCACAGATCACACTGATTTGGCATACACTGAGTGTGTTTTCAGTAGTTTAAAGTACTGTCTTCGGCGTGCTTTTTCATGGTTAGTAATAGCACAAATATTGTGGCGCATTGTGCATCTTAAGATATACATTCAGTCCTGTAGGCAGGGTTTAAACTTCCTATCAATGCATAAAGCCATATTAATTATGTTTACCACAGACTTGCATGTGCACTTTATATGCAGTGAAAACTAAGACATGACATTGTCCACTCATGATGTAAATTTGGGAAATTGTCCTTCTTGCATATCACCTGTGTTGAGCAAACTAGAGATCAGCTAATTCTATTGCAAACACATGCAGAGTAAGTGATGTCTTTTCCTTCAGTGATGCAGAAAGAGGCAGATATCCCTGCTCTTTTCCCTCTTTCCTGCTCTTGGCCTGTGTGATGAGAATAATAAGCAAGGCTGAACACGAGCAATGTTGTGTATGGTTGTGGTTTGATTAACCTCTGCTCCAAGCTGTTGCTCCGCACAGTATCATTGCCTATTGACCTGCAGATGCTCAGAGCTAGGGCCGGTGCAAAGGTCTGGAGATCTGGGACCAGCAGTGGTAACAGGCCCCGGCCTAATTGTCTGTTCTTTGTAAGCTGAAGTTATTGGCAGCTGCCACTGTCTCAACCGCCTCGTCCTAGCCCCAGCAAAACGAAGCAGGGCCTGCTAATTGCAATGGCCTTTTCATCATCTCAAATCAAACGGTTTCATACAAGCCAAGAGAAACAGCATCCTCTCAGACCATTAGTGAAGTAGGAAGCTACTGTAAGTATAGAGCTGAGCTCAGAGCTGGACAGGCACACCGCTACCACCACCCCAAGGACGTTACAAACTCTCCCTTGCAAGCTATGGGAGTATTTAGCACACAGCCCCATTGACCTCTTCTCTCTCTCTGTACCTGAATGCCATAACCCGATTTTACCAGTCATTTAAGAGGGTGGTTGGGAGAAGAGCGGATAGGGGGAGGTGGTGTTGAGTGCAAGCGGGGGTGTGATGGTGAGGTGGTTGGAAAGTTCAGTGGTGCTGGATTGTAAGGGAAGGCAACTGGTCCTCCTGACAAGAGATCAATACTGTCCTCAGAGTGGCTGGAGTCAAGCTGCTGGGTCTGACAGGGGGCCGTGTGGCGTAATTGGATCAGGGGGCGCAGCAAGTCGCCTGCCTACCCCCCCTTCAGCACTGTCACAGCTGTCACATGTCATCCCCCTGCACCGCTGTCACCCCAGGAGGCTAGTGGTTCTCTCTCTCCCCCTTCCCCTCGCACCCATGCAAATGTCCACTTAGCAGATGAATGCCGCTGATATTAGGCACATTCTTCATGCTTTTATGCAAAAGAGAGATCTATGTCATCTGAGAATTTCATGGAAATAAAGTCGCCATTTATTCAGCGCCGAAAGAGTGAAACAGCCTGTAAAAAGTGAAAATGGTTTGGTTCAGCTTATTAAAAATGGAAGAAAAATAAGGCTTTAGAAAAACAAACAATGAAGGACTTTGGGATAAGATGAAATCAAAAGAAAGGGCTGAGGACAAAAACTTTCTAGACAGCATACAGTAATAAAAAGGCTCTCACCTTTGTATTACCGCATATGGCACACCAATAACATCTAATCCAAAACTATTGATTGACTGATGTGTAAGCTCTCAGTCTGTCGGCAAATGAAACTTTTCCCTGTGAGATATGAGTTGTTTTGCCAGCAATTGTTGGAATATTGTTAGCACTGGATAAAGTAAAAAGATCTTTAAGCACAGAAGAATGAAAGATATGTGTAGTATCCTTGTTTTATTCAAAAGTGCACTACATGATCACTTTTATCTGTCATTTTTCAGTACAGCACATGGGAGATGATCGATTTCAGCAGGCAAGATTGTGTGCTATAAAGGGACAGTAATGGAGATGATATAATTGTCTTCAGTTAATCTAACCAGCATGAGTCCGGCCGAAAGCCCTTAAAGATTCAAAGAGCTCTGTTCAAATCCTGGTGGAAACTGAGTCCATGTTTTGTCCACCATGACTAAGATGCTTTCCAAATCTAACAGTCTGAAAGCTCCAGTAATTGTCACCATTTTATCAAAGGAGCCCAAGCGCATTTGGAATAATCACACGTCATGTGACAGACGCAGACATTTCCGACTGCAGGCATCAGAGAGCTGGATGGATTAAAGGCTGGTTAAACATTAAACAGGAATCCATATGTAAATTTACAGCACCAATTAGGAGACACTGTCTGTGATGTAATCCTCCAAGAGACTCTGCCCTCAATTTTCACACACTTAATCAAATTAAAAGCTTAGGAGCAGCATGATTATCGGATTATCGATGATACATGTACAATTCCTTTTAGTTTGGGCAAATAATGAGTGGATTCTGGTACAATCTCTCCAATGGCTTGAGTCAATTTTGATTGCTTTGGATATGTATACCGTTGCACCGTCCGGGGAAAAATACTACAAAGATTGGCTTTTATTATGATGACAGAAACAATTTTTCCCACTTTATTTTTTTTCCTAGAAACACATTTCGTGAATGTGCATTTACACATGAAGATGATTTTAGGGAATGGACATCACCTCCACTTTTGTTCCCAGTGATGGGGAGACTGGTTGTAAACACTGGGAATGGCAGAGTTCAGATGGCACTGCTTTGATCATGAGTCTTGAAGGGCCATGGACGACAAGGAGGACGAGGAGACTTTTCAAACAGGCAGAGCATGTATCACACACGCACGCTCACGTGCACGCGTACACACCGTGAGAGTTAACACACTAATAGCACATGCACAAGTGCACTCACATAAACACACGCGGGTGAAGCTGAATCATTGTTTCGCTGCTCTTATGACAGCAAAGCCTCCTTCAGGGACCACATGTTCACCTTGGCAGTCTCAACGGTTCAGCGGCCCCAAGGATGTGGTTAACAAATGGGGAGAGAGCTCTCCAACTTCAGGGCGGTCGCGGGCTTGTGCTAAGTGATCTGTATTCCCTGTGAATCTGCTGTTCCCTAACCCTGTGAAATTAACAACACTTCCTGAAACTCACCCCACTGACCTCTCACATAATACAAAATTCAAAAAGCACCATGCATGAGTGTCCTTGTGTAATGTAAAAAAAAAAAAAAAAAAAGAAAAAAAAAAAAAA
>OMLB01018869.1:69994-93735 GCA_900302555.1 Myripristis jacobus | reverse complement strand
GAAGGCCAGTGCCAGGGCCACCAAACATTTTCTCCACCAAATGCGGTTGGTGAAATCTTGTATCTTTACATAACCCAATCTAAATGTGCTGCAGTATATCACATATGCCCAAATAAGATGGCTGTTTAATTTTTGTATTTGGAGAATTTAACGTTTTTCCTCCTGTCTCTCCATTATAGAGGCTATTCTCAATAGTAGAAATTACAAGAGGATGTGCGCAACTTTTGATATCTGGAGGAAAAAGAAGTGTTTTGTAGACATAATTTACCAGATACCACCTGGTGTATGACAGGGAACAATATAAGGAACAAGGCTGTCGGAGTATCCAGGAAAGTAAAGATTGGCAGGTGAAAGTGAGGCTTACAGGCTGACCTACACACAAGACCTCTTCATCCGTGACTCATAATCACTACTCTGGGGGAGTCACATGGTCTGCTAAAAGGCAGCCAAAGCCATTATGGGGGTGCTTAAAACTCCACTTAAAGATCACTTTATAGCCTATTACTTTAACTGTGGTTTGGTATTTACATGACACTTCCAGCAGTTTTTTTTTTTGGTTCGATAATACAGTTGTTCGTGGGTAGAGCATGTTATGTGAGGGTCTGCTGTGCAAAAGTAGTCGCCATCCATGTAATAACAACATAAAGGAAGGGAATTCCTGCCAAGCCATTTAAGCTCTTGGCGTTATTGTACTGAGGAATACGACTATTAGAGAGCATCTGATGAGGCCAAATCACATCAGGGATATGTATGAGCGATAATCACATTTGAAATTCCTTTTTGTGCTTTTTAAGAAACAACAAATGACTTGAAACTCAAATTCTATAGATTTCTTACTTTTTTCAGAGGACATTTGTATGGTGGCATGAAACGGTGTTGCTGCTACATTGTGTATTGCATGACCAGGGCCCGGTCCCCCAGCAGGGTAAGCTTGGATCAGTGGAGACAGCCCCTACCCTGGGGTCAGCCGCGACCGCACGACCACACCACCCTGATGTGATGTGGAGCCGGGGTGATGGTGTGTAAATAAAGGGAGAGAATTGTGAATCTTGTCATGGCTGCACCGAGCAGAGCAGCTCAAGCAAAGATGGTTGCCCGCAAACCTGACTGGGAGGTGGTTTGTGCCTCCGTGTGGTGGTGGCTGGCTGGCTGGGGAGAGAATGACTACGACACCATCACCGTCACCGTGTCCCCTCTCACTGCCTCCCTCTGGCCTGACAGCTCAGGACCAATTCACCCGACTGCTCATTGCTGACACATGACTTAATCACCCACATGTGCTCTAATGAATAGCCAAATGAAAACAATTGTGGCTATCAGACTGGCCATGGCAGGTATTTTGTTGTTAACAATTCACGCTTTTTCCTCAGCCTCTTAATCATATCTGAGAACGTATGATTGCATATAGTTGTCTCTGGTCACTGACAACTTCTAATTACTACTTTCATTTTTTTTCTCCCTCCACTTTGAATGTATGATAGATAATCACACTAAATAAAAGGCCATTATCAGGGGTATTCTGACAATTAAGCTTCAGATGGATCAAAATTATTATTTTACTTCAATATTTCAATATCTTGCTCTGTATGAACCCCATGCATTGTGCAAATGTCTCCTTGACAAAGGATTACAATCAATTAAACATTTATGAAAATGGCACTGCTTCCTGTAACGCGGGGCTGTTTCCTCTGACATTTTGCACCCATTATATTTTCAGACATTTGATTCTGTTCCAACTAACACTTGGACATTTTGATAAACACTTACACAGGCAGGAGTTGAGAGAAGGTACCAAGTGCAACTCTGTTTTCTGAATTTGAACAGAAAGAGTTAAGAATAAGCCAGTCCTAAGGGTCTATCAGGGCTGTCAGGAACGCCATATTTAGCAAATCGCAGGCTAATCACAGAATAATTACAACCTTTACCAACTGTATTTATAAAAGTGCCTTGAGAAGGGTACACATTCTTGGTGACTTTATAAAAGTGGTTAACTAGTGGCTACTTTTTACAGGCCTGAGATGTGGGCTGCTACAGCTGTTTTATAAGCCGTTTTGAAGAGTACAAACAAGATACAATTTGAAATGTGGAATGCAAATGACATATAGAGAAATATGCTGATGTGACGCGTATTTTGAGCATTTTCTTTTTCCTGTAAAAACGCTGAAGTGAGAGTATTCGAAATGTATATTTTGTGTTTCCAGTGAACCTCCGCAAGCAGTGCTCTCGCCTGCAGCTTGAAATATGCAAACAGAGAAAACAAGACATATGAATTTATGTAGGGAGAGTCTATGGTTTGAATTGGCCAACACCTTTACCACCAAATAGATTCATATCCTCTGTTTATCATTCATATCTGTGTTTATGCATAATACCATTTCACATTATATGACTCGGTTTAATCAACAGGCTTTATGTGAAGCAAACTCCTTTTCTGACAGAGTTTGTCTAATATGAGTGAGGCCATGGGGAGAGGTTTTCCATGTTTGCCAGTGAGTTTGCTCAAGGATGAGAGTGTGATGAACGTCTCACCTCTCTATATGCAGGAGACGCGATTTTAATTCACTGTAAAAACACAACTCACTTGCTACTCAAGGCTTTGAAATTCTTAAATATTTCATGAAAAAAAGTTGACTATAGCATATCCACCATACAGTATACGACTTTCATATTATTGTAAATTGTTTATTAACTTTGTCTGTGATATGGTGGTGGTTCGTTCCTATCTTAAAAAGGGAAAGCAAACATTACTCTGATATATTCATTCCACATCTCCCTTCAATAATTCATTATTTCAAGAATAAACCTTGAAGTCTTGCTTGCTTTTTATGCATTTGTACACTGACAAAAGGTCTATAATTCATGCTGGAATTCTGAAAAAAAAAATAATAGTTTGGATAAACAGCATGGTTCATTCCACTGTAATTCTTTATTCAACTGGCATATCATGGAAATTTCAACAGTCATAGTAGATTAACCTTGTGTGTGCTTTCTGTGCCTCCCTCTTTGATAGATTTACATGCATCCCGATCAAAACTCTGTTTGGAAAGAGACAGACGGTTTATTGCATTTCCATCCTTTTTTCACAGCCTTGACCTTCCTCTTGCAAAACAACCACAACTGTTATGTTGGGATATTTAGTCATAATAATTATATAAATAATGAATCGCTTGAGGGTTATCGAGGAGTATCCTGAACGGACCATGCGCACAGAGCATGTCTGCCACCTGCCTTGTGACATACAGTCTCCAACAGCACAACAGTGAATAGGAAGTATCATAACTGAAAGGTCATATTAGGTACCAGTCATTAAATGAAATACACAGGCTTACTTTGTGTCTTTCTAAAATCTCTCCCCATGAATGTTACCTATTGTGAGATGTTTGTATTTACTATTGTCTTGAAAAGATTTACATGTGTAGCACTGGCTTTGTGACAGACAATAGGTGCAACATTTTTTTTAACCAATCAAAATCCATTTGATATTCACAACCAGCTTCTCATTAAGCACTAGACATCACTGTAACATCACACCTATGCATTAGCGGTCATATAGCTGAGCCCTTTTTGGCTATATACAGCTCAGTTTTGGACCAAGCTACAGTCAAATTTAACACATAAAAAGCTGTGAATCCCAAATCCAATACATGACAAGGTAATGTTTTATGTGTTTTGTCAGATATCTCAGAGACATAGATGTCCACTAATTTTTTTTATTTTTAAAACTTGTAGCCCAGTTTTAGCCAGGATGCCTAGAGCCACCTATTTTACATTTAATTAACAGAAAATGTTCAGTGGGTTAAGGAGCTTTTGAGCTCTGAAGGAAAAGGGACATGCCATTATTTCATTATGTTGGTGTAAACCCTCTATGTATTCAGATAAGTGCAAATATAATCATACAGAAAAAGGTTAATCTACAATGGACTGTGTTTTATCTTAAAATGCAATTGTTCTGTTCAATGAGCTTTGAATTCTTATGTTAAATGCATGGCTTGGACATTCCTCTTTTACCTGCATTATTATTTTTTTTTTTTGAGCAAAAGCTATGAGGTCCTCCGCATACCCCTGACAGTAATACAACCTGTTTCCATGACATGGTTTGTCCTCTAAGCAAAGTTGCTGACATTGTGGGAGGATGAGTGAAGACATAACAGAGCGCTGCTTGTGATTTGCTTCACATCGGACCCCATTCACACCACTTTACACAAATTAGTAATGGTATCCCCAGTTGGGGTGCACAATATAGAACTGTGTGATTACAATATCCATATGCACTGTGGGACCCAAGATATGTAGTAGAAGATAGGGATCCTCCATACAAATATGAAAATCAACAGTGTCCCCCTATTCCATATATAATCAGTCAGCCCACTGCAGGAGGAGATATCAGCCTTGCTTTCCATTTGCTGATAGTGGCATGCGGCGGCATTAAGAAATCACCCTGAATGTGCTGGAGCAGATAACTGAGCATGTTGGGTGTCTACAGGAGATATATTTACACAAAACAGGGAGCAGACAGGGTAGATCTAATTGACTAGGTAACAGTTTGCCGGGGTTGGTACGACAGGTCTCAGAGTCGAGTGGACGAGGGGCTTACAGAGAGGCCGACACAGAGCAACAGATTAGTGCTGACGTCTCTGCCACATCAATTACAACCCGCTGCTTGGCTGGGGAGGAATCCCCACCACTGTCTCTTCATGGCCACCAAGCACAAACTGGCTGTGTCAGAGGTCATCCAAGGGAGGAAGCGCAAGGCCCTGGCCCTCCCAGTGGGAATCACTCCTGTGGGCTGGTGGTTCAGGCTCCCCTGTGGAGGGAGGTGCCACAGAGAGTTCCACAGCAAACACCAGACCTGTCACTCACTGGAGCCGCATGGTCCCGCACAGTAGGAGGGGAGTGGCAAAGGCTGGACACTGTAGCTAGGGCTTTGCTATTTTCCACTCTCTCTTTGGTACAGGCTGTTTTCATGTGCAACGCCTACCTCTGTATTTTTGTGCTCTGCGCTTATCCTTTTACTTCTGGATTAAGAATCAGCTATGTGTTATAGCTAAGTTCAACAGTCCATAGAAGTGACGCACATATGTGTTCCCTACATCAACAAGTCAAAATAAGAACTTAAAATGTTCATGAAGAAAATATTGCATAGTCAATAATTAGGGATGGAGCAGTATATCAGCAAAATTGGATATGTTGATAGCAGCTTTCGGTATTAGTATTTTTTACTGCTGTAATTTGCGAAATTTGGCATTTTGGTGACAAGGAAAGATAATGTGAATATCATGAAAAAATCTTCTTGTTGCAATTTCATTTTAGTCCATGGAAAAATTGTGTTAGTAATGTGCTGGACTCACATTGCTATTCATCAACCCAAACACCCGCCTACAATTCCAAAACATCTCTGCCTCTCAGCTAATCTGTGCACAGAGTCCTGGTGTGCTGGCCCAGTGCCGGAAGCTACCAGGCCAGAGCGGCAGGACGCCATCACATAGAGTTACCCTGCCTAGTAGGGCTGCCTGTTGTTGTCCAGTCAGCCAGCCCTGGACCAGTCAGAACCCCCACCACAACATACCCAGATCTGCGTCCCTGACGGTGGGGGGCTGACACCAGGCATTAGCCAGCCGGGGCTTCTGATAGCACCAACACCTCCACCTACGGCCTGAACCCCTGTCACGAACCTCCACCACCAACCACAGCAGAAAAACACCAAGAGATACTGGGGTGGCCACGATCTGCAAAGATTAATCTGTTTTGTTCCTTGACATCAGCATTATTTTAATGAATGTGTTAAGGAAAGATGCTTTCTGCAAAACTTCCAACATTTCTCTTTTCAATTTTTTTCTTTTTATTTTCAAGTGACCAGAATTTTTGCAAATTATTTTGACTGTATTAGCATTACCTCCACTTACACTCTTATTCTAATTATTTCATTAGTCCCTATACTGTCATCTATTCAGTGAATTATAATCAAGTGTAGAGGCACAGCAGTGTGATGAGGCACTAAGACAAATAATCTATTAGAGGCCCAAATCACTATAAAGCAAGACTTCAGGGACTGGTATACTGACATCATAATCCCATTAACTTTAATTAGATGAAATGTGATACTCACCTTTCTTCAGTGACAACAAATTAATGATAAGCCAAAGAGAATTAAAACAGTGGTAACTGAAACCCTTTTCTTCCCCCTAAGCTGCTCTACTGGGTCCCAGCCTCACCTAAAAGCTCATGAGAATTTAGATCAAACCCCTCCTGTGCAAAGCTGAGTGAGACCGGCTATAAATTGCTAACAGGCTAAATGAAACGAGGTAGGAGGCTCCTGCTCTGCAGCAATTACCCCTTAGATCTAGTCATTCATATCCCTGCATGTCTCATTTCATCAGGGTAGTGCCAGCACGTTGTCAGGCCCTCTCTGTTGCACAGCTCTACGTTGGTTAGTGGACTGACCAGGCCACCGATGTGCTGGGGAGTATTTGAAACAACAAAGTGCCGTTTGACTGGATGTCCGTCCATGGGAGCAGCTCCTCTTCCTGCCTTTCATGTAGCATGGGTTTATATAATCAATTATTAATCAAAGTCGCGTTTTGAAACTCAAACTCAAAGACACTTTTACCACACTTAAGTGTCGCTCTGTGTTTCTGTATTTGCTTGGCTGCCTTTTTATGGCTTCATTTATGATGCCCTTATGTGTTTCTGATGAGCTGCTATTAAGGTACAAGTCCATGCAGCAGAAGGCTCTTTTTTGTTATGGTGATCTATACAAGACAAAAAAGCAAGCATTATGACCATGAATTAGTACAGCTTAAATGAATCAAACAGAACACAGGGCTTGCAATAAAAGGTAGTTCTGTTTAATAACGAAGGCATACATTCTGCATACCAACCAAAAAAGAAACTGAACACAAAAGAGTAATTAAGACAGATATACTCAAAATAGGCCTCATATACCACACTGCAGAGATAATTCCTGCATAAATTATGTCAGGATTGTTTGACACAAGAGTAGAAGAAAATTATGAAACTGAATTTGTAATGTTTAATATCAACAAAAATATCAATAAAATGCAGTCTTTCCAAACCATACATATAATCATTGCAGACGTTTTACAGCATATTTCTGGCACAATGGTTAAAATACTGTTTTACAATTTGGAGAGAAAATGTTAGAAGAGAGGTTCTAATTCTGTTGTCTATCCAATTGCCAGGAGGTGTAATAATATGGCAACCGGATGTTTGAATATATAATTATGGGTATTTTTTGTGTTGCTGTATATTTATGTTACAAACCTATCCCCTTTTACATTTGGGAAACAATTCACTGAAATGGTCTCTACTGATCCAGTGCAGGACAGGCACATGATGAATGGCCATACCATGTTGCAATCAAAATTTCCCCTTAAGCCATTGTACTTAGAAACTACACTCTTAAACACCTGGATTCCAGCTTACAGCAGAAGATACAAATACAGGAAAATGGGAGGCGTGGGCGAGTGTTGCTGTGTTTGAACATAGTTCCAGAAAACCACATGACCCATATGACATGAGACCAAACCAGATGATCACTTATCAAAAGACTCCCTGCTGTTTCTACCCAGGTAGGTCTAAGTATTTGCTACCTAAATAACCTGATAAAAAGGGACAGGTTTGCACTCTGTTGATCATCAGATAAGACAGAGGAGAGGAAGCGCCACCTTCAAGTGTGTAGCTTTGTGGTTTCACATTGTGTCCTCACACAGGACATGACAATGTGATCATATCACAAAATAGTCTAGGCCTATTGCCTCTTGCCTGGCCTTCCCGTCTGTTATCAGCCTTCACTTTTTTGACGAGATGAATGTAAAATTTTTTGATCAAGCAAACAGAAACTCAGGCTGAACATTCAGACATGCAAATTTTTACTGGTTTAGCCTGTTTAGCTGTGCATAACTGAAGGGGAGAGTAATCAGATGCAGGTGCAAGCGAGCGCAGCAGACAGTGGTGCGGTGTGTGTGGAGCACAGCAGATATCTGGTGCAACCATGTGAGTAGGTGAGTGCAAGATGAGGAAAATCAGACCTCTAGACTTGTTGTATGGGTCACTTTTCAGCAGAATATCTCTGTGAATAAACCCCTATGAATAAATATTGTGTGACTTGCAACTCAATTCAACCATTCAATAAAAAATTCATCCATTCTTTGGGAGAGTCCAACTCTTCTGTCCACCTTTATTGTTAGACAAATTGAAGTGTGCACTGGGAGTGAGGCCAGCGGTAAACACAGAGAATCCATTTAGCCAACCCATCCCAGGGCTGAGGGGAGAGCTGGGCTCTTCAAAGGCAGAGGCAACAATGTGAGTGACATCAGGTCATCCTGCTTCCTCACAGTCACCTGGCTGATAGAATTGTTCAGGGTGAGATAGGAGGGCCCTGTGAAGCACAGCCTTTTTGTCATTGCCATATCTTATGATTGATGGCTCCATGGCCGCAGCGAATCTGCCCTTTTTAAATAATTTATGTTGCCCATCGCTATGGACAAGTCGCTTATAACTGGGTTGTTATTTTTCCATTGACTGGAGAGATCAATACTTTAAAGACATGACATAGCCACTAATGAACTACTTAAGTGGCTCTCTGGAGTGCAAAACAATTGCAGTGTTTACTCAAAGCAAAGAAAGGGTGAAAACAGTTCAACTTTACCTCTCATAGCAAAGTTGTACTTTATTGGAGAGAGACAAAATAAGACTGTTTAGCACATAAAAGGTGCAGGCCAGAGTTGGGGTCAGTTCACTTTAATTCAAAGAAACATGCAACACGCAAAAAGAAAGTATTATCTCTACAAAGACAACAAAGCCTTATATCTAAAAAAAGAAAGCAATTATATACATAAAAACATCTTCTGACAAAGATTTCTTTGATATCAATCCATATTTTGTAATGATTGTGTTGAAACTGTCCCAAATCCTGGCACAGAAAAAAAACACTGAGGTAATCAATCTTTCTATGTGGGTGTTAATATTTTTATGGTATCACCATAACATAATAAGACATAAACTTTTAAGATAAGCAGTAATTAATCAATGGTTGATTTTATCATGTTGTAAACTTGAAACTAGGCCTTTCATTTGGAAATGCATAGCCGCAATTTTCTAGGGGGAGAAGAAGAAGAAGAAGAAGAAGAAGAAGAAGAAGAAGAAGAAGAAGAAGAAGAAGGAGAAGGAGAAGGAGAAGGAAAAGGAGAAGAAGAAGAAGAAGAAGATTTTATCACACTCAGTCAGCCAAAACTAATAGAAACAATACAAAAGACAGATCAAGTCAATGTTGCATCTTTACTGTTGCAGTTGAAGCATTTTAACACATAATCCAACACCTCTAGGATACTGTAGGCTGTGTGATGCCCTAAAACAGTCCAATAGAGTTATGTGTTGTAAATCAAAAGGCCCTTGTTCATTCTCCCTCTAACAAAGTGACAAATTAGCCGAACAATAGTGTTTGAATTCTTATTAAAGTTGATTAATTCATATCATTAGTTGATCACACAACAGCTCATAAAATATAGCAAATTAATTTCTTTACTGTGATTAATATGTGAAACACTTGAATTAACATCAATAAATCAATTTGTGAATCAATTACATTATCGTGTTTAAATACAGAGCTAATAGTGTACATTAACTAGTGGTGTAGAAGTGATCATATATCATTTGACATTACACAGAGGAAGAGCAGAGAAGCAGTCTTAAATGATCAATGATCGAAGCCATCTAACTCTGACCTTATGGGTCCCAATACATTTTGCATGACATCGTTCCTGTGAAACAAGGGTAGGTTATCCACTGCCAGAATGCACTGTAAGTCATGCCTCCTTTGATCTAAGATTTACTGTATAGCAGCACTGTTCCTATCAAATTACACAGATAATCCTAGTGGGAGCTTTTTGTTGCTGAAACAAGGAACAAGGAGGTTAACCATTAACATAACGCTTCAGCAAATCAATTATATCAAATACAAATACTGTAATATTAGCTGGACTTGAACAGTAAAAACTGATCAAAGTCCATCTCTTGAAGTGTAAATTTACACATAACCCAATTCCCTGTGTCAATTATGCATAAAGTTGAGCTAGGTTTTACAATATATGTTAAGTATACTCTAGCTGAAGTGGAGACACTTCAGACTCATCCAATTTAGCACTTGAAAATCGCCTTGTACAGATGACTGCCTGCTCCAGTATGAACAAGCCAGGTATGAAACGTGTATCAAGGCTTCCTTCTGGTCGCGTTGCAGAGCTACAGACATCGCTGCTCCCTTACAGGGTTGTTGCTCAGGGCTGTGAGAGGTCCACTCAACCAGCTGTTGTGTGGATCAGTCAACAGAGTTAACGTGACACACTTTGTCGAGAATTACACCTCTACCACGGAGAGGGTTGGGCCTATATGGTCTCGTTAATAAACCTGGACCTTGTAATGGCTGTCTGATCGCTCAAACATAGGAGCGGCAGCAAAGGGAGGACAAGGAAATGTCATCAGACATGGGGAGAAAATGTACCTTTGTTTAAGGTTCATGTGGGCTGAGTTTGATTGGTCTAGGTGTTTGTGCCAGGGCTTGTTATATTCTATACAGGCATAGGTCCTGACTGTTTTTTTACCACCTGGCTTGGTTACGAGCCTAGGTTTCCAGTAGGATGAGGAAAATGACGACAAAGACAGCTGTACAGTAAGCAATGCTGCATATCATCTGAACAGATGAAGTTTGTAATATGGAATGGACATTAGGGGGGTTTCCATGCACATGTTTTTATGCAAATTTTGAATTTGACCGTTATAAAACAGAATGGAAACAATGGGACTTAGAAACTCCTCAGTTTTGGAAACAAAGTTTTTCATACTTGGCCAGGGTGGATTAGACAGTACGGAAGGCTTATAACTGAAACAGTTTATTCAAATACACAATCATGTAGCAGGGACTTTTGGCATATGATTTTACTCCACTGAATAATAACATTGCAGCAGACACGTTACATGTGTGCAAACTATAATTTAAGCAATGCAAGTGAGTGAGGGATGTTTTTGTCACTTTTCCCAGAGTAAGGAAGTAATCATATCTTGCCATTTTTTGGTTGCATGGCTTTGATTACGTAATAGCCAAGTGTTTGTGTGTTTTTCAAAATAATCTCCATAATGCAGTTCATAGAAAAGCGCACTGATAGGCATTTTCTTCTGATGAATTTTTGAAAACGCACTGAAAACAAGAACAACAATTGTGTGGAAACATAACTATTGACTGCAAACCATAAGGAAGGCTGGAAGAACAACTGAGTTCATGGTTGCTTTGCTAAAACTGCAAACAAGATCACATTAGTAAGCTCGACTTTAATGTCCTCAAGGTTATAGGTTGTGCTTGTGCTTGTGCTTGTGCTTGTGGTTAGTGCATGCAGTCACTGACATAATATCCTGCTCCTGTGGCCTGTATGCCACCAGGGGCACATGATGATAGACATATGATCAATAATTCAACATACTAATATTTGCAAATGTGTAGCATAAATCTCACACCAATTTATTTTAATTTCAGACATTTTTCTGTAAGACTGTAAGTATCTATTAAAGCGTCCCTTGACAAGAAATCCATGCACTGTGGCCCTGACCAATACAAAATACAAAAACACAATAGCTCTGTCTGTGGATGTTACCCCCATGTTGGCTTCTTGCATCATCTTCCATAGCTCTCCTCATTGACACCCCTGATGTATTTCATCACATTCTAAAAGTCGCACTTACAAATGCATTACTCAGTGCTTACCAACTTGAAACAATCCATTATTATAGAGGAGACTGAATTAATTCCCTCTCCTGCACCAAGAATTGCTTGACGACTCAGAAGATAATTTACCAATTCCACACAGATGCACCAACATAAAATACCAAATGTTTTATTTTACTTTTTATTTAACCCTGATAACAACCATTAATTCATCAAGAATAAATAAAATGTTTACTTGGGAAGGGACATTAATTATCACATTCATCTGCTTGCTGTTTCCAAACTGGGCTATAATGAAATGTGCTGTAATAAGAGATTGCTCTTGGGGAGGCAAGCCGTTTATGAATCGCTAGAGGTGCAGCAAGCTGCCTTCCCCCTCGAGAGATAGAAATTTATGCCGTACACCCCGCTGATTGTTGAGAAGGTAAGGAACCAATAGCAGCATGTTCAGAGGTTTAATTTAAAGTGTGTTTCTCACTAGGCTGCTCACAACACTTAATTAAACTCTGCTGTTTTGGCAATGACAAATGCTGCGGTGCAGGAGGAAGCTGGGCTGCTGTGACTGAGAGGCTTTTGTAATTTCTTTCATGTGCAGCGACGGCCAGATCCAGGTCAGAAACTGTAGAATTAAAGAACTAAACAAGATTTAGACATGGGGGTGGGGGGTTGGTTACAGTCATTTCTTTCAAAGGAATACATCTTTCCTCTCCTTTTTTCATGTTCTCACTCATTTTTGGAAAGTTTTTGTCATAGATTTATGTGGGTTGAGCTTCTGTGACTGGTTTTCTGCACTTATTGTCTTTCACACAGCGGTTTCCTAAGGCATGTGTCTACTCGATGGAGACTTGTGCTGAAAGGTATGGTGAATAAAATGAATAGTATGCTCATGCACAGCATCTCTCTCCTATTATTTCAAAGAGTGTGATCTCTTTATTATTATCTTAGCACTGCTCTTGATTTGCCAAGCCACATTTTCACCAAAGTCAGCAGTATCTAGAAAATATGCAAGCAAGTGGAGAATTTAACTCCAGAGGTACAGTGCACAAAAACATCAAACTCAGGGCAGTCAACAAACTGACAGAGAGTGACTAATAGCTTTTTTTTCTGAGTAGAAATCCAATTCATGCCAAACAAAATCTTATTTTGTTTCAGTAATGGTATGACTGTATTATTGTGCATTTCATGAGATCCATTTAAAAGGTGGAGCCAGCCTAGCACATACCCACTCTATAGCCCTGCCTGCTGCTGGGTTATGAAGTCAAAGAACTCCAGCTATACTACCAGGAAATAACCACAAAGATGCCTGCAAGGCACAAACAGGAGCTGGAGCATTTCATTCAATAATGTAATCCAGACTTTTAAGTAAAAGACCTCAATTCTTATGTCCTTTTTTATTACTTGAGTGAATGGTACCACGTTATTTTTCTCTGACATGCCTTTTTGCAGAGAAGTCTATCAAAACTGTAAACAAGTAGGGATTTTACTGGCTGTGCAGCTAAGAAAATATAAGAAAAGTACACAACAACAAAGTAAGTACCTTAAAGTTGAAGAATTAACCCATCATGCCAAGCATTTTTTTTTTAAATCAGGCAAAAGCTATTGAAAGCCTTAAAACTAATCTAATCGAATAGAAACTACACCTTGCATCACATCTTAAACATTTCTAATTGTTATAATGGTAAAAAGGTATAACGTGTTAAACTACCATCACCTCCGGAGTAACAAATCTTAAAGTCCCTCTAATTGTATAATTACGTTAATCATAATTTAATTAGGGGGGCACAATATTTTTGGGGTGCACTGATCGATCAGCCCGAGATCGTAACCAGACAATTTTATGCCAGATCAGCTCAAACCGGGACCAGCAGGTCTGCATGACTCCACAGCTGATTGTATGAGCTTATCTCAGGCACCAGTTTTGCCAGATAGGCATGGGGGTTGAGGCTCAACAGCTGAAAAATTTTGGTGTTGGAAATGACAAATTGGATCGCCTGCACATCTGTGACCAGTGTTTTCACTACAGGCGCTGAATACACTAGCTGTCCCATTCATTGACTGAGGCACAAGACTCGCAAGAAATATAATGATTCTGAAATGTTCCTGCAGGACCGACCATTGCCCGGCAAGCCAAGCCAAACATGTTGGACTATTTAACTAGAGTAAACGACAGCACTGTCACAGATGACACAGAAACTGACCACCAACACAAGAGAGTCGGCCTGCAAGTCAGGACAGAACAGCGATGAGGATGATGACCGGCTCCAAGTTTGAACAGGGTCACAATTCCCTGAGAAAAATATTGGGTGCAGGGCAAAGATACATTATAAATTAAATACAGTGTCCTAAAGGAGAAATTTGTTGATGTTTGCACAGCAAAATAAAATAGATATTAGACAGGGAATTATGACCGGTTTAACTTCCTAACACTGATTCTAACAGATTATAGTACATAATTAACACTATGTATTTTTTTATTGAAGCAAATATTTATGATCATGCATTTCCTAATCAATTGAATAGACTTTTTCATGCCAATAACCACAATCAACAACAATAACAAAGTAAAATAAACAAACAAACAAAACGCATTTGAAATTTTGGATAGTTTATATCAACCTAGGGACAGTTAAAACAGGATGGTGGTGAAAAAAAGTCACTCTGGTGTCCTGCCATGAGCCCAGTGAGAATACTCGCTTTCTAAAGACAAACTTTTTGTGTATACTGTTAATTATATTAAAAAAAAGAAAATTGGAATAAGCCAAGATCAATATCAGCAGGTCAATCTTAAAGAAAAATCAGAATAGTTGGAACTGACCAAGAAATATTTACATCTGCACTGAGGCAAACTATGGAACTTGATAAATGAAACTGCATTAATGCACATGCACAATTATATCTGTTTTCATTAGCATGTGAGAAATGTCAAGCTAGTCAGTCCATTTTTAGAATAAAGCCCACCACAAGTAAAAAAAAAAATAATAAAATGATAATGAATATAATAATGTAAATAATAATGACACATATACATAAAAACACAAAATCAGTCCTTCCAGAGCAAAAAGAGAGATCACAATAGAAGGAATAATGCTTGCCATACACAGATAATAGAAAATATAGTATTTATCCTATTTGATACAGAGGATGAAAACAGCCCCACATGTATTTTGGTGTTCTGTAAATGCCAGTGAGACACAGCAGCATCCGTTGGAGTTAACGGTGCAGCACTTTTGTGTTCAGTAGCACAAATCATTAATCATGAGGCCGGCCATATTCTTGTAGTGCCTGTGCTTTCATTACTGGGCCTAATTAAACAGTTCTGTGAACTGGAATCTCAGATTCCTCTGTTACAGATTATCATTAATTATGGTGAAAGTGCTCAGAGATGTTGGACTCAATTATATTCTGCTCAACCCTGGCAGCGGGGTGATTCATTGTTCTGAGCACTCCACAGCCGTACTGTCTCTGCTTATCACCAACCTCCACTTTTGTAAATTGGGCTCTGCCAGCCAACAAACTAAGAATTATGTGCTGCTTTTTTCATTACAAACATGTTGGAGGAGCACAGACCAATTAAGGCTGGGATATTTTGTGTGGAGTGATGAGGCAGGCATTGGTGCAGGGAGATGGGGGTTGGTTGGGGGGGCACTATATGGGAATGAGCTCACCATGCTGAAGTTGTGGCTTTATTACCGTGTGCGGTGCAGCCCACAAACTGGGCTAGTGACGGATCATGCCCAATGTGTTCCCTCAATATCTGAGAGCTCACTCTGTTGTAATGGTTGTTTAAATTGGAATTTTGACCGAATATTATATTGATATTTCTATGTAAGTGTGGTACACAGATTTCCATTGTGCTGGAGGAGGGTTTAACTGGAGATTTCTATTATAATATGGCAACTATGAGTACATATAGCTTGGAGGAAAAGTGTTAACTTTTCATAATATTTGTGTATGACAAGCAACTTTTTATGCAGCTGAACAATGTCAATATTACTTCTCTGGTCTTATGTATGGTACCTGGGGGTCTTCAGTGTGTGAATGAGATTATTGGCCACCTTTTTTAGGGTCAAAGAAACTAGAAGGAAATCTGAATCAAAGAGAAGCGAAAGTTCCAACAGTAAGCCTGGGCCTTAGCAGTTTGCACAATTTCATATGCCACAGTAGGTGGTGATTTTAATATATATGAAAATCAGCCAGTGCTGTGTGCATGTGTCTTATAACATCACCGGTGGGAGATTTTCACCGCATTGCAAAGCAGGACTGTTTTTGTTTCCCCTCACTGTAGTGTTTCCCCAGTACCAATCACAAAATGATGTCTGGATTCCTTTGCTTTCAAGAATTAACACTATGCAGTAAAGGGATGCTAGGGTGCCAGAAAAATAAAATTTAAGATGGCCAAATTTAATTTTACAATTTCTTTCTTTTCCCAAAACTACCACTGGCCTAATCCCATAATTCCCTTGGCAGAGGAGCAGGAAGTAGGATCTTCCCTAGTAGTGGCGTAGTGGTAGCTCATTGAAAATGTAATACACTACTTCCAAGTCACAGGTCAGCTGGCAATCTGAATTTTAAAAGGACTGTGAATAATATTCTGTTTTATTTTGAAAATGAACTTTGTGGCCTCCATCATGAATCCAATATATGTCTTAATCTTCTGGGCTCTTGAAGCCCACGGCTCTGGGAGAGGGCCTTTGACTCCTGGACCTAATAAGGAAATCACTTGTTTTCTCATCCGTCTTCTCATTTTTATAGGGGCTGACACAAAAAAGTCCTTTATTTTAAAAATAATTGACAAAGCATGAAATGTGTATTATATAATGTTAAGGCTTTCTGAGATGTCAACATTGCTCCCCTCCTCTACATACAAAGAAATTATGTCATACTAGCAGACTGAAGCACCAACAGAAATAAGCACAAGCACATAAAACAATGTAGATTTTTTCCAAATGGCCGATCATCAGAATGAAGTGATAGGATTTGGAATGCCTTTTCTTGAACTGCGTTCACAGAAATTAACACAGCATCTTGGAATTTTTGGTGTATATACACAGTATATTATAACTGTATATAACTGTATATGAGGCAAGGGGAATTGGGTTCTTTTTTCATGATATTTTATGCAGTACAGTAACAACAACACCAACAATGATAATAATAATAATAATAATAATAATGATAATAACTATAATACTTCAGATTTCTGTCTGGCATATCCTATGGAATATAGGCCAGTATGCTTAATAGAAGCTCAGATTACCATCTGAGCATCTATTGTTATTCTGAACTGAACACGGCTGACAGTGGCAGTGAATTTAAGCGTTAATTACGCACTAACCTTTTCAGAATGGATATTTAGACATGTTGTGTCCTGCGACTCTGAATGTTCAGGAAATGAAAACATCCGACCACCAATCAGTATCTACTCACATTAGCATAGTCTTTTAAAGCCCATCGCCCCAAAACATGGCACGGAAATCCTCTCCTATTTATCTTAAAATAGCCACTTAACTTTGACTGACACTAATTCTTACTACATGAAACTGTAGAAACCCTTTCATTTCCCCCTTCTGTCTCTGTCAGAAAATTACAAAAGACAGAGTTTGTGATGTCCCCAGTGTGCAAATCCCTTTATTCTGTCAGATTACAGCATTTGATATGACGTAGCGCGGCATGCTGGCCTCACATGCCTGCCAGAGAGAAGGGACCTGTCAGCAGCAGAAGGGAGCAGTGCAGATCATCACTCTGACTGATCCACAGGCCCAGACTGTCATCTCCTCCGACTGTACAAGTCAACACAAATAAAAGTGAGGAGGCAAAAGCCATAATGGCTGGGAGAGATCCAGGCTCATTGTGGCCATTACTTTTATTCAAACCTTACAGATGACATGATGTGAAAAATGAGCCTGTGTCTAGTCGGGTGCCCATTAGTGAGTGAGCACATTATCTCCCCTTTTTCACATTGAATCTCCTCCCTGCACGCAGTGGCAGATGCTTCCAAGGAGTCACTCACTTTTATGGGCTTTTGACTGCCGTACTCTTTTAAATACAGGGGCCTGCACCAGGCAGAGATGACGTATGGCTGTCAGTGCTCTTTACCCCACTGACAGATGCCTTCAGTGGATCCTTCCTTAAACCTTCTTCTGGAAACTGAGGGGGACAGCTAACCTCTTCCCTCACAGAGCAGACAAGCATGCATCAAATAGATTATTACAGCAAAGGAGGTGATTTCTAGCAATTTCTATTACCAGACAATTACAGTGCAATTTTCTTAAGTACTGTCTAAAGGCATTTGTGAAATACTATTGCTTAAAACCCTTTCAGTGTTATCACACAGGAAAGCTGAAAACTTCATGGAAAATTGAAGTTCATTATGCAAGGCTTTGTGAAGAAGATAATCGTGTTTTTGGTTAATAATTGTGCAAAATCATTGCAAATATTATATCAACATTATAAAGCGGTTCTTAGTTGTTGTTGGGTTTTTTTTCTGAGACTTTGATGTTATCAAACATCAAGTTCAGGCCCCTTTTTCTCACACCCCTAATGGTTGTTAAAACACCTCCCCCAGCTGATGAAGGAAAATCAATTACTTTCTCAAATCACAGTGTTCCTGTCACATTGTTGTGGCTGGGATTGACACGACGAATGACAAGTGCTTCCTCTGCACTTGGTCCATCTATCCAGACTGGAAGAAGTTAGCAGCTCCATGTAGCAAATGTACTGGCACGGAGACACTTCTACCAAGAGTTTCACACTCACATTTGGTTTCCGACACAATCTCACATAAATGAGGCATGTCAAATTTACAGCCTCTTAGCTTTCAGGGTTGTCATCACCCTTTCATAAATGCAGCACACATCTGATCTGCAGAGTCATTTTCAGTGGTTGTTGGGATCCGGCCTGAACATCATCAAGCAGACTGATTGACAATAACTGAAAAAAATCTTTAATATAGGGCTAGACTTAATATACATCTTGAAAACCAACCTTGAGATCATTAAATTATTAAAAAAAAAATCAATGTATTATCAGCTTCAATGGCACTGTGAAAACAGTGAGGAAAAAAAACTCAATGCTTCATGTCCAAAGAACAATCACGCACCAGTGCACTGTATACTACTGATAACAACTAGTCAGCAGCATGGAAACAATAGGATATATATCTGGATGCACAAGGAACGAACTCAGAGGTTGTGGTCAGTGACAGAGAGCCTGGCCTCTCCCAGGCATGAGTATGAACCATAGCCGCTTGGTTCAATCTAATCTCTGACATGAAACAACAAGCCTTTGGGACACCCTCCCAGTCCACCTCTACACCGCACAACATCATAAGCAGCACAACATAGGGGGTTAGATCTACTGTAGCTGTCAGGGGAGAAATATGTTTCCATTTTACAACTTCACTGGCGGAGAAGACCATACAAATGCTCGTCTATTTCCCTCACTATTGCTCACTCGTTTGAATCTCTCTCTCTCTCTGCTCATGTCAGTTTTCCCTCAGTACACACACTCAAAGGGTTCCCTGGTGACCGAGTCCCATTACTGTCTTGAGACCGCTGCACAACAGAGCTGCAGCACCAACATTCCCAACAATGCCACTCAAATCCCCACGTCCCCAGGTGAAGCAGTACCCAGGGGAAACAGGGTTTTGTATTAAGAGCCGCTCCAACAAACTGTGTCCTTTCCTTTCTGTCTTTTTCACAACTTCCTGCCTCATTTATGCTGTTTAAATGGCCAATATTCACGCTCCTCAGAGTACAATAGTCCTCATGTAGGTCAGGCTTTACATTTCAGATCAAAAACCAATACCGGTGGATACCAATTAGATGAGAGAAACTTTCACCTCCTGAATGAGGCAATTCATTGAGTATCACAGAAAACTCTCAACTCTCGGTCTAGCAGTAATTCCACAATAAAGCATACCTTTGTATAAAATCAGTATGTATGAATGGCCCGTTAAAAAGAAATTGTTCCAGTTGTCGCCACAGTCTGTTTTCGCCGTTAGTGTTAATGCAAATATTTCTACCTATCATTCCGGAAGGATCTCAAGTATGATTGTGCTAATCACCTGACACACCTGATTTCCCGATTCATTTTCTCCATTCATCTTGAGCAAATGTAGCGACAGCTTGCAATCTGTTTGTTTTGAGTTGTCAAAAAGGTACCAAAGGCATGTATCAACATGGAATAAATGCTGCTGCAAGATGTCACCAGCTGCACATGATATGATGAATTACAATCATATGTTAATCAGCGGGAGTTGCAGTAATGGTTTGTTTACACGGCATTCCATCACGAACCTTCATGGACTGTTTTCTCAGGAATTTCTATATAGATATGGATTCTTGAACAGACAGGAGTACACTACCATTTGCAATACCAATATCGCCAGATTGTCTTTTGTTTGCTTGTTTGTTTGTGTGTTTCCAGCAGTATGGAAACAACTAAAAATGCATTTATAAAATAAAAGCATCTTGCATGAAACATCAACTGAGTTTGTTCATGCATTCATAATTGCTTTGCCTAAATCCGCTCACTTATATTTAGCTGTTGTTACACACTTCATGTAGAGCAACGGCTGCCCCAGACGCAGCTGACAATAATGGAAACCCAATACTGTTTATCATCTTTCATCACTCACGGTGTCTCTCCCAGACATGCATGCACAAGCATATAATGTGTGCATCTGTGTGTGTGTGTGTGTGTCTGTGTGTGTGTGTCATGCAAGGTTGGCTACAGAGCAAACAGCAGTAGGTCAGGGTAGAGGGTCAATACCAGCCTAAGTACCTTTTTATTTCCCCAGCCACCCACAATGTTAGATCCTACAGTTTGTCCAGCAAACTTACTAATGACTGGAATAGCCCTGCTGCTCCGCCATTGTTTTCCTTATCCATGTGTGGGTGAGTGTTGAGGCTCCGCAAAGTATTTAATTAATGGACAGTGATAAAGGAGTACTTAGAATGCATATATCTATAGCCTATCAACCACATAATAGGATTTAGGATAACAAAATCAAAATTTAGGTTTATAACGCCTAAATGAGATCTTAAAGAAGCTGAAATTGAAACATCCCCTTGGTATAACACTTTGCAAACACAAATGTCCAAATATACACTTACACAGTATTAATTAATTAATTTGTTTGAATGAAAATACAATACACTCACACCAGATGTCTGGGCCAGAGTCCTCTACCAAACAACAACAAAAAAAAAAGAGAGACATAAAATGGGGTAGTGCTTCTATTGCATCCCTGGATTTTGTTTCACACACACAAAACAACATCCCTCAGTCATCTCAAAATTATATCCCATATACACCTTTATACATATAGTATAAAGGTGAAGGCAGCTGGAGATGCAGTTTGGAAGTCCTTGGTGAACTTGAGGATGTGATCCTGCTCAGTGGAAATAGCCACATACTGACAGAGATATATTAGTTCAATGAAATGGCAAACAATAAAATATTTCTAAAGGAAGGAGTGACAATATAACTAAGGTAATTATCATAATACATTTTGAATTATCTCAAAGGAGGCTAGTGTGTAGAGTGTAAATAAATGAGAGTCAAAAGTAAATAGAGATATCACAAGCACAGTCACACTTATAAACTACGCTACAACTAAATTGCTTCCACACACCATGGGCTCAATATGCGATTTAAAGGAGCCTGGCGGTGGCAATATTCCTCTGATATGGTGTTTAGTTTTAATAGGAACCCTCAGCTCAAATACGAGCTGACAAACACAGCAAGACAAACACAGTCTCTCTCCGGCAATGAAATATACACTATCAAATAGACCTGTACCTTTTTGAATCCGCTGTGTGGGTGAAACTAAAGCGCAGAACAAACAGCGTTCTGATATGGCTTTGAGGGTGATAACAGCGTCTGACAGGGTGGAGAGAGCAAGCTTTGGGCTCTGTGCGAAAACACAACCTGTGATTGACATGATTCCCTGGCCTTAGAGAAGTTTACCTTTTAATAAGAGCTCAGAGAGGCCCTCTCAACAACCTGGTCTGGGCTCTCGCTGACAGCAGGCGATGGCTGGGGAGGTGTGTGTGTGTTTGTATTTTTTGTGTGTGTAAGTGTGTGCGTGTGTGTGTGTGTGTGTGGATGCACATGCATGGCTGTGCTTGTGTGTGCGTGTGCGTGTGTGTCCACTTGTAGCAGATTTCAATCAAGGATTTCAGCCATTCCCAAATATCCCTTCTCTTTTGGGCCGAGCTGTTTGAAGAAAATGAGTGGATTCAGGATCAAGAGCCTTTCTGGAGGAATTTAAGTCTGTTTGAGGATTATGACTTCTTCATCCTGTACAAAGCCTGCAGAGAGAGCTATATGCTAGCCCTTGGACGCCGGGCTTAGCAATGCATTCCAGACGGCGATATGAAAGTGATAAAAACCCAGGCAAGACACCACACTTTTTGGGGCACAAGTCTTTAAAATAAATAGAGAAGCTGAAAAGTTTTAGTTCTACTAGTCAGGAATTATTATTGTAACACTGTATATTGTGACACTATAATAATATGCATGCTTACAACATGCTGTTTTGGACATGATATATGCAGTAACAGAAGTGTACATAAGGAAATGATGAAGCTAAGAGTGAAGACAGTCTTTCTTCCTACCTTCATGTAATGCTTCTGAAAAATACAGCCACACATATCTCAAACACCCCCTCTTCAGCTAGTACAAAATATTTCCAGGCCTACTTATTGCCTATCTGAAATCAACACTTCTCTGATCCTCCCACTCCCAGCTTACTATTCCTGTTGGCGCTTGTTTCCTTGGATCTGATAAACCGCTGCACAAACCACACCTCCTCTCATCTGACGTATAAATTACAATTAGTGCACAACACTCCCCTGCCAGCCCTGATCAACATCCTCAGTTTTCAACAAGAACTTCCTGTCGCATTGACAACATGCCTGATCTGCTTCTGAGAAACGACACTGAAAAGCTGAAATGACCGTGATGGCCACTTCCCGCAGCCTTCATTCGTTACACAGTAGCCAGAGCCTAGGTTTAGCTCTGAAGGGACCTCCAGTCAAATCTGTCATTATTTACCCTGTTTACAGCATAACCTGAGAGCAAAACAAGTAATCAATAGAAAACGGGGACAAATTACTGTACGTGCCAATATTTAAGACAGCTGAGATAAAGGGCTCTCAGCCTGTAATAGATTCTCTGTGGGAACACACTCCATTTACCTTAAGCTTATCAACAGAGGGTTTGACAGTTGCTGATAAGACCATTTGTTAGTCGTTGATAAAACAATTTGGTATCATTATGACTCTCAATTTCACAAAGGGAGATTGTTCAATAATTAAGATTAACATCCAGCGATTACAGGGTGTTTTTTTTTTTGGTTTTTTTTGCCTTTGCGTTTAAAGCTGGCAGGAATTGTAGGCCTTTCAATATTTCCTACAGCTTACCTTCAGAGAAATTAAGCGCATCACTCTGTATATACATCTATAAAGCAAAATCTATTATGTGAGCTCTACAACCCACAAACCTATGATAATGTAAGTGAGTTTGGAAGCACCTCATAGAAATCAAGAGACCGTCAGCCTCCAGACACAATGTCCCTAAAGTCCCTTCACGTCAACCTTTTGTAAAGTAGCCTGACAACTCTAACCAAGAATCACAGATACCACAAATAATCTTTAAAAACATGCTGGAATAATTATCATACCATATTTTAATAAAAAAAATCAGATGAATGTTTCAATGCAATTTGAATAGATCCTGATGAAGATCCTTATGGGACCCTAACTTTGATCTAATTTATCATTAAAATATGGGAGCAAGAAATACATCACTGTACAGACTCCATGTTTTTGAATTATTGTTGCTTTATTTGTCCCGCACCTATGTTCCCTACTGCATGTGCATGTGCGTGCTTCATTTCTTTTTACCCCTAATAGTCTAACCTCATAATTTAGCCCAAAATTCAGTGCTCAGGGGTTGTTATATGAGATGTTATGGCAGGCAGCAAAAAAAAAAAAAAAAAAAA